>JALAZF010001145.1:0-119703 GCA_022829125.1 Lathyrus tuberosus | reverse complement strand
GAATCAAACCAGATCACCTTTAGTTATATCACAACGGTTGTGTAATCTAACCGTTGTGAAATGGTGCGCGCTTTCTGGAATACAACAACGGTCCCACGACCGTCATTGTACGTACCGCATATACGACAACACTACATAACAACGTCTTCGCCCACGTCATTATATGTCATTTCCAACCGTTGTTAAATAGGTTTTTCGTAGTAGTGATTCCTTCCATCATCACCATTCTCAATTTCGTCGAAACACCTAGGCAAGGTTAAGTTTCTATTATCATATTTAAATTTAGTGCAAAGATGATTCAGTCGGACTGCAATCTAAACATTAACATATTAATTTTGTCAAACTTATTGTGTGGAATTTGTAACAGGTTGATTCACATTTCTTCTATAATAATTATTTTCAAGAATGTGATGCCTTTAAACCAAAACAAACCGGAATTTATTGGTTTTCCAGAAGAATCTACTAACAACAATAAAACTAATTCTAGAGATGCTTCCAAGAAGACGAATGTCAAAGTTCAAAATAGAACAAGACTGAAATTTATTGGAAGGCTAGTTATTTCATAGTCATATTCTTTGTGGTTATCACTTTTGACACTTACAAGTTGGAATTAGAAAAATATTTTTCATAATAACAGAATTTTTTTAGAAAAAATGTGGAAATTGTGGTAGTTATAACTGCCATAACATGCTACTAATTTTCGAAAATATAAAAAGTTTGTGACGTTTTAAACCATCATTATTTACATAAATGAATTATATTTTTTTCCTAGCGGCAGTCAAATAGATGGCGTTATTATAAAATGTCGTATTTGTAAATTATGGCTGCTGAAACCGCCGTTATAGGCTTTTTTTTAACTGCCACGGTTTCCCTCCTTCTATGTAGTGAATTCATCAAATATCATCAAGTGATGTTTACCCCAAAACCTTCAAGACCCTCAAACATGGTGGAAAATAGCACACAGATAGGCACACGAAATTCATCATTAAAATAGCCAACAACATCCTAATTGCCCTAAAGAGAGTAAGAACCTCTCATCTCTACCCCATCATACAAAACACCTGAATTGATAGCACTTTCTCCCCCCTTACCATGGATTTTTAACAATTTATGATGAATTATACAACTTCTATGAGTTCCCTCTCCAATTTCCTAGCTTGGTCTTTCTCTCATATTTTTGCCTCTTTTTTACTATATCTGATGTTTCTCTAAAAACCTAGATTTTCCCTATTTGTAGAATATATACTCCCCCACCACTTTGTTCAATTATGAATTTGTCCAACTCATTACTAGCCTCTCTATTTTTTACCACTAATTTTCTCCAATTCTCACAAATAGTCCAATTCTAACATTTTTACTAATTAAATAATTAATTCAAATAAAATACTATTTATTCTAATAATTAATTAAAATTCTAATTAATTCTAAACAATCACACTCAACCTTTACACTCTCCATACCTCTATTCTAAGGATACTTCCCCCAACAATCACACAACAAATAATTAAAACACCAATTAATTAAATTAAATTCTAAATAATTCAATTAAATTAATATATCGAATTTGGGGTGCTACATTTATTTCCCATGCACCAAACCCAAGAAGAGTGTTGGGCGTGAGGAGGTGTGTTAGGAAGATCCTAAGTCCCACTTTGGCGGGGAGATAAAGTATTGGAAGAGTTTATATAGAGTTACATCCCTCAACTTACAAACCGATTTTGTAAGGATGAATTAGGTCAAAATCTAATAAACACACGTTGGGTGGGAGATATTGTATGGAAAGAGTTTAAATAGAGTGACACCACTCATCTTACAAGTCGGTTTTGTAAGGATGACTTAGGAAAAACTCTAATATGGTATCAGACCCTCATTTAGGATCCATTGGGCTACCCATTATTTAGTTCCACGCCTCATACGCAAATCCTGGGCATGAGAGGGGGTGATAATAGTCCAACATGAGACAATCTATGGCCTGAACACGAGTTTATATGTTGGGGCAATCCTCACCCTACTAGCCGGTTTTGTAGGGTTGAGTTAGGTCAAACCACACATTATTAAGAATTGTTAATAGCTGCCAAATTGTGTTTCAAAAACAGGATCTTTTAGAGATATGGTTAAGTTTTTTATATAAAATAATAAATACCATAACCGACGCTCTAATACCAATTGAAGGTTTAAGAAACACAATAAAAGGGATTTGAATTAGCTTTCTAGATTAGAACTTTTTCACAACCCTAGAACACAAAAATAAAATATTTAACAAAGATAAAAGACACTAAATTTTTATCCTAGTTTGTTGTTAACTAAGCTACGTCCAGTCCACCTACCATAGTGATTTCACCTTCTCAATAAGTACTTAATCTAATTATCAAAGAATATATTACAAACTCAAAGGCAACATGTCTAAGACTTCTTGAGAATCCTGACTATACCATAGTCTCTCAAGGAATTTAACCAAAGGTTAAGATTGGTTCTAAAAATAAGCAGATACACAAGTTAAAATCAAAGAATTCACTTAAGAAATATATTCAAGAAAGTGTTCTAAGTGTATGAATGTGATATAGGTCTTATCTTGAAATGCTTCTCTTTTTATTTCTCACATGTGTGTGTGTTCTTATTATTCACAGTCAATAGTTTTCCAAACTTCCAAGACTTCTTTATATAGATGAATAATAGATTTGTTGGAGGGTGTAATTGGAATATCCTCAATATCACAGTTATACTAAGGTCACTTGTTTCTTCAACAGTAGAGTGACGCTTGCAACGTAGAGTGGGTAAGGTTGAGACGTGAGGAATGATGTTGGTACAATAGTACAATCCTTTTTCTTGATCCTCAGGGTAGTGGAATGGATATTTTCTTTTGTACCGATTATAATTTTGCCACATATTCTTCTTTCAGTTGTTGACTTTTAGTCATTAACTTCTAATGATAGGCTTCATATTAAATATGATGAAGCCTGAATAGAGTTCAGAGCTTGTCTTCAGAGTCTGGTGAGAATGAGACTTTAGAGTCTATAGATATCAGAGTTCTGAGACTTCAGAGGCTTGAATAATTAAAGTCATTCTTATAGTCATTCCGGATAGATTCTTCACAAAAGCGTAGACTTGGTAATCCAGATGATTGACTTTCTCTTAAATAGGCCTTTGATTCTGCCTTTGGTTTAAAGTCCATATATAGTTCAGAGTCTGGTCGTCCAGAGTTGACTTCTTCAGAGTCATAATTTGTTTTCTATGATAGGCGCTCTTAGCAAAATAATTAGAGTAAAAAGTTGTTATTTATACATATTAAACTTTGTTATCATCAAAACTCAAGGATTGTTGCATAACCAAACTTGTTCCGACAAAATCTTTCTAAAATCTCTCAAGTTTATAGAACACTCTCAGGAATAATTCTTGTGGACAGGAGTATGACAATGAAGGTCAAACCTGTGTAAATATCTAGTGTATCTCTCTATCCCCTATCCCTTTACTTTATTGTTTTTCCTTTTGATACTTTGTTGCTCCTTCACTCATTTGTTTTCAAAACATTTTTAAAACTCTAATTTTTACAAATTATTTTATTTTAAAGCAAAGTTTTTCAAACCTCCACAACTCACATTCCACCTATTGTGTATGGAGTCATATGTCCAACAAGTAGCATCAAAGCCTAACTCATGTTTAAAAACTAATAAACTTAAGAGGAAGATGACCTCCAACACTTATTTTAAGAAGCCGGTCGACTTTCCTAAACACATTCCACCTCTTAATGGTGATAGGTTTGAATTATAGAAAACTAGAGTTTAAAATTTCATTCAAAGTATTTATCTCGAATTGTGGAAAACAATAATCAATGGTTAATTTAATTGAGAGAGGGAGAGAGAGAATTCTTATTAATAACTCTTTGTAAGAGATGAAATAAATCAACCTAACCCTTAAATTGAGAGATATTTTCAAGCATATCTAATCTTTCAAATTTTATAAATTTGAAATATTCTTAGATATTTTATCAACTCAATTTATTTCGACGGATAATATGATATCAAAATAAATAATTGATATACATACATATATATATATATATATATATATATATATATATATATATATATATATATATATATATATATAAATATTTCAAAAATATTTAAATTATTTTAAATTTTATATTTATCATCATTAATAATATTTTATTATTTAATGGCCGGATTAATTTAATTTCTACAAAGAATTCTGTAAGATGTTAGTATGGTAAATATTAATTTTGTTTCAAAGAATCTTGGTGTATAAAATCCAATTTTATACTATAAAATTAAAACATTTTTATTTTTTATTTTTTAAGAAACATTTTCTCTTTGTTGTTTTATGAGATATTTTTAATTATGTTGAATAGTCAATATTGAAGAAGAAAAGTAATAGCAATTTTCAATCAGCCAAAACCAAATGTTAACGTCTCGATTTGGTGCCCTTTAACATATTCCATCTTAATGAGAATTAGATTACAATTTGTGGAGATATGGAACCTTAGTTTTTCTGGCCACTTGTTTTTCTTATGGAATAACCTTATTTTTCCACAAGAAGAATAATCTTCTCAATCACTACCAAATTTTCATGTAAAATGTTCCTATAAATACATCACTAGAGCCCATCATTTTTCATCAAACACCATTAAACATTTCTGAAAGTAAAATGGGTTCATTTTCTCTATTGTGTGTCTTGGGATTAATATTCACTGTGGGGAATTACGTTGCATATGCACAAGACTCGCCATCAGACTACGTGAACGCCCACAACGCAGCAAGATCGCAGGTTGGTGTTTCAAACATTGTTTGGGACTACACTGTCGCAGCTTTTGCCCAAAACTATGCTAATCAACGCAAGGACTGTCAACTGATCCATTCCGGTGGTGGTGGCCGTTACGGGGAGAATCTTGCGATGAGCACCGGTGGCATGAGCGGTACAGATGCAGTGAAGATGTGGGTTGATGAGAAATCTTACTATGATTATAACAGTAATACATGTGCTGCTGGTAAAGTGTGTGGCCATTATACTCAAGTGGTTTGGAGAAACTCAGTTCGTCTAGGATGTGCCAAAGTGAGATGTGATAATGGAGGAACATTCATCACTTGCAACTATAGTCCTCCTGGCAACTATGTTGGCCAGAAGCCATACTAAGTGCATGTTTCATATCATCATATGATTCCGTAATGAGTTTCTAACTCATTATTTTAAATATGATGATAGTTTTAAATAGTAATTAAATAATGTTTATGTGAGTTAACCGTATGTATAACTTGCAAGTTGATTAATGCCATCGATCTAAGAAATTGTGGTATTTTATGTGTGGATTACCTCTTATATTCTCTCACGCCTCATCTTTCTTATTTAAGAAATAATGGAATAAATAAATTTAATATTTTGTTTACTTTACATATCAATATTTTATTTTTGAAAATAATATAATTTAAAAACATTTATTTTAAACTAATTTCACTTAGATTTTGTATATTTAAATATATAATACAGTAAATTCTTAAGCCTAATCCTATTATAAGAAAAAAAGAGTTTTACGACAGTTAATTTTTACTGTCGCTAACACTGGATTGCAACAAATTGTCAACTGTTGAACAATCTTTATTTTTTTAAAAAAATGCTAATATATTAAATATAAAAGAGGGGCACAGTATAAAAAAGGACGTTGAAAAAGACACATGAAGCAACGAAGCACGTAACGCTCCAATTTATTTAATTAATTTTTGGTGAATAAAATTGTGTGATTTTATGTGCTGTTTGATAACTTGACGTGTTACAAGGATCCTTTGTTGTAGGGTGGTATCCTTAGAGATTAGGACTTAAGGTGTTGGTAGTATGTGAGCAAAAATGTAAGGAAATAAGTATGGTGGAAAAAGTATCAATTATTACTATTATTTAAATTAGGACTATTTAAATAAATAATAGTAATACTAATAATTAAATATGTATTTTAATTATTATGGTGATAAGGATATAATAAAAAAATAATTAATGGGTGTAATATTTATTTTATTAAAGTTAGAATAAGAAATTAAATATTGAAATAATATTGGAATAAAAGAAGAAAAAGAGGGAATAAGAGAAACAGAGTCAGAACACGTGAAATGAAGAAAAATAAAGAAGAGAAGAGAGAGCTAGGGCTTTGAGGAATAAGAAGAGAAAACCTCATTGTTAAAGTACTCCTACTGGAAAATTAAGGTAAGGGTGGAATTTCCTCTGGTATAAGGGATTGTATCATAAAATGTGGGTGAGTGTTTTAGTTCTCGGTGGTTGCATATTTCTTCTCTATATGTCATGAATTATTTGATATGTGTAATAATATCATTATGATGCAGTTTTGATGCATTGTGTGTTGGTGCAATGTTTCTGATGTTGTATGTTGTTAGGAATTAGAATGTGAACCTTGAGGGAATGATTTCTATGAAAATTTGGAGTTTTGGGAAGGGTTCGAAACTGATTTTCGTACTATTGCATAGCAGATAACTGCTTTGGTCGCAGAGTGGTAGCTGGTTACCATTTTTGGTGTAACCGATTACACCTGAGATAGTTTTTATAAAAATAGATTTTTTTTCAAAGGTATAACCGGTTACTGGTTATGGCGTAATAAGTTACACTGTCCAAAAAGAACGTAAACTGGGCAATTTTAAAGGGTGTAACCCGGTTACTGGTTTTAGCGTAACCGGTTACACTATGAAGCAGAAGCATGGTATGGGCATTTTTTGGAGGTGTAACCGGTTACAGGTTTTGGTGTAACTGGTTACACTGGTAAGTTTTGATCAATGTTTTTGATCAAGTGGTAACCGGTTACGTGTTTTGGTGTAACCTTTTACACCTGCTGTGTCAAACTTTAAAAATTCATAACTTGAGTTTCAAGTGTCCGATTGAGGCATTGTTCGAAGTGTTGGCATTGCTACAAAACGTGCAAACAGCAACGACAGATTTACAACGGATTCATATACACCGTTGTAATATATTAAAATTTTCGGCCCAGTGAGTAGCTGGATTTATATACAGTGATTTAATGACGGTTGTCTATAAAAATTGTAGTAATAAAAGATGTGTAACAAACTTCAATTTTGAGCAACTTCATTTTTTCCATTTTTTAGAGTACATTAAGCGTGTGACACTTAAGTTCTTTATTTAAAAAATAAAATGTAAATGATTTTACAATGGTTAGTTTAAACAACCGTTGTTATACGCTTTTGTCACTTAAGTCCATTATTTAAAAAATAAAATGTAAATGATTTTACAACGGTTAATTTAAACAACCGTTGTTATACGCTTGTGTCAACTAAGTCCATTATTTAAAAAATAAATTGTAAATGATTTTACAATGGTGAAGAAAGTCAACCGTTGTTAGAGGACTTACATTTCCACTACGGCTGTGTTACACAACTGAGATTTAAGAGTTTACTGATAAATTAAAGGCTTAAATGCACTTTTGGTCCCCAAAGTATCAATTTTCTAAACTATTGATCCCCCTTTAAAAAAACCCAGGTTTTGGGTCCCTTCTTTTGATTTTTTTTGGGAATTTTTTGGTCCCCCCTCCAAATTAGGGTATGTGGCATATTTGTTGCTGATGTGGACCAGGTGACTAGGATGATGTATTATTTTATATTCATTGATATAATTAATATATAACTTTAATAAATAACTAATTAATAATTATATTATTATTATTATTATGCTGAATGTTTAATATATGAACCAAATCCTCAACGTCCTTTATCATTTGCAACACATCCTTGTCAGAATTAAGTGGTCTAAGCCCAAGACTAAAGCTTTTCATAGGGTTCAAATACCAGATAAACTTAATGTCCATATATCCCTCTTTCTTAATCAGTGCCAACAATTCCATGTAGGAAAGATAATCAACATCATACTTCCAGTTCATTTCTGACACAAACCCACCAATATAAAGTCTTACAGGAGTATCAACTAAATCACCTCCATGATGAATCCTAAACCTAATTGCGTGACACTTGGTTGGCCTGTTTTATATCAAAGACAACATGAAAGTCAGAATGGGACCACCAACCACACATTAAAAATGAACAAAGAAGTATTGTGGGTCCCCAATAACATTAAACCCTAAAACAGACCACACAGAATGCAAACCCTAAAACATTGGGGGTCCCCCTTGTACATTACAATACAACAAAAGAAACCCTAAAGCATTAGGGGACCACCATTAACATTAAACTAACCCTAAAACATTGGACGTACCTGAGACAAAATTTCACTCCATTTGTCTTCTCGGAACTGGAACCGTGATTGGGATTCTCCATTGCAAGAAAAAGCACGAGCACGCACTGGATTTGGATTTCTGGATTCAAGAACACGTTCTGGGGAGATTACGAAAGTTAGGGTTACGAGCGTTCTGGGGAGATTACGAAAGCAAGAATTTGGGGAAGAACACGTTTTGACATTAACATTGCTATTTAATCCAATTGACTTTTAATATTCTGTTATTAAAAATGTTTTTAATTATTAAACTTTCAATATACTTATTTTAATTAAAATAAAGATACAAATATTAATTATGTAAATGAATATAAAATAAATCATCCTAGTCACCTGGTCCACATCAGCAACAATTATGCCACATACCCTAATTTGGAGGGGGGGACCAAAAAATTCCCAAAAAAAATCAAAAGAAGGGACCCAAAACCTGGGTTTTTTTAAAGGGGGATCAAAAGTTTAGAAAATTGGTACTTTGGGGACCAAAAGTGCATTTAAGCCTAAATTAAAATAAAACTTATTATGTATTTCTTTCATAAGACGCCCTAGGCGAACAAGCGAGTCAGAGACGACAGCGGTGGCATAATCTTTACTTTCTTCTCACACCCGAATCATGATAACATTTATACAATCACTTCCAATCAGTATCATCATGAATAATCAACTACATTGCAATCATATATGCAAATATACTCCATAACTAACTCATTATGCATGCGGTACCATCATGAATACTCAGGTTCATGTCGCTCCCGATCCCCACCATATGAACAAAGCACACTAAATCGTTACCATTGCCATGGGTAACACTTCACCAATTCCCACCTAAAACCGGCTACTTGCTATTGATCCTTGCCATAGGACCAGAGCACATCAAAATTGGACAGAAGCCTGTACACCATGATGCATGACTCTTAATAACATGCAATATCACAAAAAAAGGTTCGCCATACGCAATAATCAATCCACATACAAATCTCACCATTTATGCATCAAATCATTCATCATACGCAATAATCAATTCATGTTACAACATAAACAAACAACAATAAAAAGCAGCGACTCGTCGAATGTAAATCCAAAGACATTCATTCATGTTACTTCCCAAAACAACAACATATCATCGTATAAACATAACAATTTACGAAATTATCCATTCATTCCACAACATGTATTCATACATCACTTCAACATGTTGATTCATCATACTAAACATCAATAAACAACAACCAATTATCGATGGCATAAAAAAACCGACAAATCAATATGAAACAACAATTCAACACTATCCATTTTCATTGAGCGAAGCCTTTGATCTCTAAGCAAACTTCCACTAAGTGAAAAACCAGAACCCACACCCTGTCATGTTCGCAAACCAAATAGAAGCTCGCTAAGAAAACTCTCGCTAAGCAAAGTATTCTCTCTAGTCGTTCAGACATGCAAAAATACAAAACACGATTTGCGTCTGCAACAACCCCAAAACCCCTCAAATTCAATCCCAAACATCCCCAATTGCCCAAAAAATTATATCACATGTATAACACCACTAGAACATGTTAAATCACAACGTTACATCATCTAATTCATCCAATATCACCAATCAATGTTTACCTCAAAACCTTCAAAACCCTCAAACATGGTAGAAAACATCGATACCTCAAAACAAAAAATAGCATACATATAGGCACACAAAATTCATCATTAAAACAACCAACAACATCAAAAATTTATAGAAATTCAGAATCAATCACATCCTAATTGCCTTGAAGAGAGGAAAGACCTCTCATCTCTACCCATTCATGGAAAACACCTGAATAGATAGCCCTTTCTCCCCCTTACCTTGGCTTTTTCAGCAATTGATGATGAATTGTACAACTTCTACAAGTTGCCTCTCCAATTTCCTAGCTTTCTCTTTCTCTCTTCTTTTTGCCTCTTTTCTAAGTATATGTGATGTTTCTCTAATAACCTAGCTTTTCCCTATTTTTAGAATATATACTCCCCACCACTTTGTTCAATTATGAATTTTGCCCAACTCATTACTAGTCCCTCTGTTTTTTATCACTTATTTTCTCCAATTCTCACAAATGATCAAATTCTATAATTTTTACTAATTAAATAATTAATTCAAATAAAATACTATTTATTTTAATAATTAATTAAAATTCTAATTTATTCTAAACAACCACACTCAACTCTTACTCTCTCTATACCTCTATTCCATGGATACTTCCCCCAATAATCACACAACAAATGACTAAAACACCAATTAATTAAATAAAATTCCAAATAATTTAATTAAATTAATTAATAGAGTTTGGGTGTTACATTTATATCCACGCACAAACCCCTAAAAGAGTGTTGGACGTGAGGCAGTGTATTAGAAAGATCTTAAGTCCCACTTTGGTGGGAGATAGAGTATTGAAAGAGTTAATATAGAGTGACATCCATCATCTGACAAGCCAGTTTTGTGAGAATGAATTAGGAAAAACTCTAATAACACACGTTGGTGGGAGATAGAGTACGAAAAGAGGTTATATATAGTGGCACCCCTCACCTTACAAACCGGTTTTGTAAGGATGAGTTAGGAAAAACTCTAATATGGTATCAAAGCCTCACTTAAGGTCCATTGGGCTACCGACCATTTAATTCCACGCCTGAAATTTAAATCCTGGGCATGAGAGGTGGTGTTGAGAGTCCATCATTGGAAAATCTATGGCCTGAACATGAGTTAATAAGTGGTGGCAATCCTCACTCTACTAACCAGTTTTGTAGGGTTGAGTTAGGCCCAACCACTCATTCTTAAGAATTTTTAATAGCTGCCATATTATGTTTCAAAAACTGGATCTTTTACTGACATGGTTAGGTTTTTGATATAAAATAATCAATACAAGAACTAGAGATCTAATACGATTTGAAGGTTTAAGAAACACAAGAAAGAGGATTTGAATTGGGTTTCTAGATTAAAACTTTTTCACAACCCAAGAACACAAACATAAAATATTTAACGAAGATAAAAGACACAAAATTTTTATCCTAGTTCCTTGTTAACTAAGCTACATCCAGTCAACCTACAAGAGTGATTTCGCCTTCTCAATAAGGAATTAATACAATAATCAAAGAATAGATTAAAAACTCAAGGACAACTTGCCTATGACTTCTTGAGAATCCCAACTATAACATAGTCTCTCAAGGAATTTAACCAAATGTTAAGATGACAAGATTATTTTTACAAAATGGTTCTAAAAATAAGTATATATACAAGTTAAAATCAAAGATTGCAGTTAAGAAATATATTCAAGAAAGTGTTCTAAGTGTATGAACGTGATATAGGTCTTAGCGTGAAACGCTTCTCTTTTTATTTCTCACATGTGTGTGTGTGTGTGTGTGTTCTTATTATTCAATTCAGGTAGTTTTCCAAACTTCCAAGACTTCTGTATATAGACGAAGAATAGATTCATTAGAGAGTGGAATTGGAATATCCTCAAAATCACATCTATACGAAGGTCATTTGTTTCTACAACATTAAAGTGGCACTTGCAGCATATAGTGGGTAAGGATGGGACGTGAGGAATGACGTTGGTGCAATAGTACATTCCTTTTTTATGATCTTCAAGGTAACAGAAGAGAGAATTTCTTTTGTACTGATGATCTTTTGCCATTTGTTCTTCTTTAAGTTATTGACTTTTAGCCATTAACGTCTAGTCAGAGACTTCATATTAAGGTTTATGAAGCCTGAATAGAGTTCATATCTTGTCTTCAGAACTTGGTGAGAATGAGACTTTAGAGTCTATAGAGATCAAATTTATGAGACTTCATAGGCTTGAATAATCATAGTCATTATTATAGTCAATTCGGATAGATTCTTTGCAGAAGTGTTAACTTGGTTATCCAGATGCTGGACATTTATTTAAGCACACCTTTGATTATTTGTTTTGTTCAAAGTCCGTCTATATTTTAGAGTCTGGTCGTTTATAGTTGACTTCTTCATAGTCATAATATGTTTTCTATGATATGTGCTCTTACCAAAATAATTAGAGTACAAAATGGTTCTTTATACATATCAAGCTTTGTTATGATCAAAACTCAAGGATAGTTGCATAATCAAACTTGTTCCGACAATATCCTTCTAAAATCTCTAAAGTTTATAGAATAATCTCAAGAATAATTCTTGTGAACATGTGTATGACAATGAAGACCAAACCTGTATAAATCTCTAGTGTATCTGTATATCCCCCATCACTCTACTTTATTGTTTTTCCTTTAAAACTCTAATTAAAAAAATTATTTTATTTTAAATCAAAGTTTTTCAAACCTGAAAAATCACCTCCTATTGTCTAAGGAGTCATATGTCCAACAAGTAGCATCAAAGCCTAACTCATGTTTAAAGACTAATAGTCTTAGAAGGAAGATGACCTCTAACACTTATTTTAACAAGAGGACTTTCCTAAACACATTCCACAACTTAATGGTGATAGGTTTGAATTATAGAAAACTAGAGTTTAAAAATTCATTCAAAGTATTTATTTCGAATTGTGAGAAACATTAATCAATGGTTCGATGCTCACAGTGTTAATGGTGAAATAGTATATCACTACTACAAAATGCGTAAACAACGACGCCATGCTCACAACGCTTCATCCCTACACCGTTGTGACATATCTAAACTAAGGCGCGATTGTATTTTATTTGTTTATTGAATAAAAATTATCTGTATATAACAACGGTTGATAAACCAACCGTGGTGATTATCTGTATATAACAACGGTTGATAAATCAACCGTAGTGATACCTTCAAGCTTTCATGTGTTCGAACCTCAGCGCCATCATATATATTATTCCTTTTATGTTAAAGCGCGCCTTTACTTTTTTATTTACTTTTAATTAAAAAATTTAAAGTTATGACTACGGTTGTTTATATACACCGTTGTGATATATTTTGTATTTTTTTTAATTTTTAATTCTAAAAATAACTCTGGCGCTTTAATATGAAATTTCATTATGAAAATAATATATCATAACGGTTTAAATTGTTGACCGTCGCAGTAGCTTTTCAATATTCTCCAAGCTAGCTAGTTTCATTGTCTCTTCAGTATCCTTTTTTCCATTGAAAATAGTAACCAGACGAAACGTTACACGATTTCAACCTTAAACCCTAACGTTCAATACTGTGAAACAATATACGATTTCAACCAAATCTTGCATTATCAGTATCCATTTGTTGTCATTTTCGTCATCATCGTCACGATCGTGAAGAAAATAGAATAATATGCATATACCAACACCGTCGTCATCATCGTCACCGTCGAGAAGGAAGATAACAACAACACCGTCGTTGTCGTAAGGAAGGAAGACAAACAACAACACCAACACCAACATCGTTTACTTCATCGTCACGTTTAGGGTACGTAAAATATTTTCCCCATGCATCTACAGTAAACTCTTTTGCCATTGTTGTTCATGTTGTTGTTGTTGTTTTTGAACTTAGATGTCGACCTTGTCGAGTTCTTCATCAGAAACCAGCGAAGAAACTCAAACAAATGAATGGTTAGCCAATGAAACTCAAACAATTGAAAGTCAAATGAAAAGATCACAAAGAGGTGTCACAATGATGCCCCAATTCACATCAGTCTGCAACTCATCTGGTGTAAAAATTCCGATCGAGTTTGATTCGCACTACGGATTAGTGGATTGTCCACATTACGCTACTTTTAGGAGTTATTTAGCGTTCCTTGCACGTAGCAAAGTCAGTATACTGATTGATGGTTACAGGAAACTTGAGAAGAGGATCATGCATGAAAAACTACAAGAAGAAGGAGATGGTGGCATTCCATCTCCACCTTCAAGACATGAGAAATGGAAGAGGGCTCGATCAAGACATGTTGTGTAGGATAATTTGGTTGTGGCGGCCCGTGAAGTCACATTTGTTCCGGAAGCACGACATGACATATTAGCCGAAGCTATCGGAACAACTGAGCATGGAGGTCGTGTCCGTGGTGTTGGAGATGGTCTCTTCTTGAGGTCATACTTTGGATCTCAAAGAAGAAGCACCGAAACCGCTGAATTTCTTGCTCAACGACAAAAGAATGAGAATGTTGAGAAGCAATTGGCGGAGCAAAGGAGGCTGTTTGAAGAGGAGAGGGAAAAAAGGGATAAAGAAGTGGAAAGGTTACAAGAGTTGTATTCGGTATGTGTCGTAAATCGCGCTTATTTTTGTATGATATATATTGTATGTTCTAATTGAATATATTGTGCTTATTTTTGTTTTATGTTCTAATTGAATGTTATGATGTAGAGATTAAGTGAAAGCCTCGAACAACGAACTAATGAAGATCATCGTTGCGTTGGTGATGATCAAACTCCAAGTAGAAGTGTCGTAAATCACGCTTCTACAAAAGGGAGTAATTGTACAGCTCCTCCCCCTATAGATAACCGCAATGGGATATTGGACCCTAATGCAAATGAAATAACAAGTTTATACTTGTCCATTTCAACAACAGACCTTGCGCAAGCTCTCCCGCTAGAACATTGCCCTAAATTGGATTTAGTGTATTACACTCCTGAAGATGTGAGGGATTTTCTCGCAGGATATAAGTGGCTTGACATATCTATTTTGCAAGTTTGGTGCACATAAATATATAGTCGAATATACATGTCATTATAGAACATTATAATTTTTTATATTTTCTCCCTTAATTTATTCATTTTCTTTGACCATTTAGATACATTCACCGTGTTTGTATAGAATTGAATAAATCAAGTACCTATGGAATCTTGGACTCATGTTTTATTGCTTGGGCGTATAATGATAAAAATATCAGAGAAAAGTACTTGAAAAGCCGGCTAAATGACGGAGGAAAATAATGTTACCTTGTACCATTCCTATGTAGGTTAGTATTGTTGTAATTTATTTCTATTTTCAATATTTAGTTTTGTTTTAGTAACAACTAATAATATATATATATATATATATATATATATATATATATATTCTCGTGTTCATTCAATGGTCATTGGCAATTGATCGTAATATCGTTTAGGACAAATACGGTGACATTACTGTGTTCCTTGCACGATCCACTCCACAAATCAATGAAAGATCTTGTATTAACGTAAGTGTCTTTGTTTAATATCATTTTCTTTGGTATTAATTGTAATTAGTTTATCATGTAATATGTTTAATTCAATTTTCAATGTGCAGTATTGTGGAGCAAATTAATATATTGAATAATGTTAGAAAAAAGCCCACATACCTTGCTCCTAAAGTAAGTGCCCCCGATTACCTGTTTTATTTCATTTACATTCATGCATGTGTGGTTGTATTCATGTTTTTATATTCATGTAATTTGTAGACGAGGAAACAACGCGGGAGTTACGAGTGTGGGTATTTTATCATGAAAACACATGTTAAACATTGTCCTTGTCGGCACTGTTGATTCATGGGATACAGTAATATATGCTATAAGTTGACTATTAATATATATTAAAAATTGTCTTATGTAGATGTTTAACGACGAAACCTCATTCCCCGTTGAGGACTTTGTGGATCTTCGTAAACGTTGGGCGTATATCCACAATGCGCTTAAGGGTTCTGCTCCTGCTGTTTGATATATCAACAACATTTTTTGATGCATATATTTTTTGCTTTTGATGCACATAATGTGAACAATAGTTTTGGCTTTTGATGCACATAATGAAATCAATAATATTGGCTTTTGATTTAAAGAATGTTAGCAGTTTAATTCTCTGATTCATTTAGCTTTTGATGTAAATTTCTTTTGATGTAAATTCTCTGATTTCATTTATAAGGATAAAATATAGGAAGAATTATGTTTGATGCACATATTGTATTTGCATGTAAACAGAAGCTGTTTTGATAGGATAAATTATAGGAATAATTTGATAAGCAGATAAATTTTATATTTAAAACATGCTATTTTTGGCAGCGGTTATAAACCTATCCGTAGTTGTATGTCAAACGCTAATATAGATAAAAAATGTTGTTGCTGAGAATCGAACCAGATCACAGTTTAGGTATATCACAACGGTTGACTAAACTAACCGTCGTGAAATGGTGCGCGCATACTGGAAGACAACAACGGTCCCAGGACCGTCATTGTACGTACCTCATATACAACAACACTCTACATAACAACGCCTTCGCCCCCGTCATTATATGTCATTTCCAACCGTTGTTAAATGGGTTTTTCGTAGTAGTGTATACACCTGGTTGCCTTTGGACTAAAGAAGACAAGAGAAATATTGAATTAGATTTCAAAGCCAAAAACATTTTAGTCGTGTCTTTAAATGAAAATCAATTTCAGTGGAAGCCTAGCATTTACGTTGCTTCTACGAACTACGAGGATCTTCTAGTGGAAGTCGAACATTTACATTCCCTCTAAGGACATCAAGGTTCTTTCAATGGAAGTCCAAAACTTATATGATCTTAGCAATCAATATATGTTATGTGACTACGGTAATAAACAAGTTTTAAGAGAATTAGTACATTCGATGGCTGAGCGCTTTTCTCCTTATTCAAAACATTGAAAAGAAAAACAACTAACTGTAATTAGGGATGGCAACGGGGCGGGGCGGGGGCGGGTTTAACTATACCCGCACCCGCACCCGCCTCCATGTAACACACCCGCCCCCGCCCCCAAAACCCAACCGGGGGTAAAAATTTACCACCCAGACCCGCCCCCAGTAGTGAACGGGTGCACCCGCACCCGCCCCGCCCCCACCCGCAAAAAAATAATTTCTTTTTAATTGCAATAAAAATTAATAATTTTAATTAAAAAACTGATTATTTTAATAAATTAATTAATTATTTAATTAAAATTTTAATTAGTAAATAAATATTAACATGATAAATTTGATTATTTTAATTGCAATAGGGGTATTAATAATTTAATTAAAAATATAATTAATAAATGAATATTAAAATAAGTAAAATAAGGGAATTAAAATAAAATGCATTATCCGGGGGCGGGGCGGGGGTGGGTGCGGGCGGGTCTTAGTGTCTACCCGCACCCGCACCCGCACCCGCAGTTAAGAACCGGGTTTCACCCGCATCCGCACCCGCACCCAATTAAATCGGGTTTTCCCCGTTAATTTCGGGGCGGGCCCGAGCGGGTGCGGGCGGGTCCGGGTTTGTTTGCCATCCCTAACTGTAATACTATCTTAGGTTTACGGAGTTTCATTTTCTTTGGATGAGTCATCCATTCAGCTCTTTTAGCATGTAGACTTCATGGAATAGTTATTGACATATGCAAAATGGGCTTTCCTAGTTAGGATGTAGTTTCCTCAATTGGGCTGGCATAATAACGTGTATGAGTATGAAGTTGTCGTCTTGCATATTTTTTGGGATCATGTTTGAGTTGTACCTTTTGGCCTCCCTCTTTCTGGTGGCAAACTCCCAGATGTGGGCGACAACTTTAGTCTCGTCAATATGGTCTGCTGCACATCTTAGTCTTGCTTGTTTGTTTAATTGAGCATAAAAAAAAGTGAGAGAGAGAGAGAATTCTTAACACCAGAAGCCAAATTTCCCACACTTCCATCTCTTATTAATAACTCTTTTTGTAAGAGATGAAATAAATCAACTTAACCCTTAAATTGAGAGATATTAATAAAGCATATCTAATCTTTCAAATTTTATAAATTTTGTAATATTGTTAGATATTTTATCAAGTCAATTTATTTCGACCGATAATAAGTTATTTAAAATATATCATTGATTAATATATATATATATATATATATATATATATATATATATATATATATATATATATATATATATATTGTTTTGAATTTTATATTTATGATCATTATAATAATATTTTATAATTTAATGGTCGGATTGATTTAATTTCTACAAAGAATTCTGTAAGATGTCAGTATGGTAAATATTAATTTTGTGTCAAAGAATCTTGGTGTATAAAATCCTATTTTATGCTATAAAATTAAAACATTTTTATTTTTTATTTTTTAAGGAACATTTTCTCTTTGTTGTTTTATGAGATATTTTTAATTATGTTGAATAGTCAATATTGAAGAAGAAAAGTAATAGCAATTTTTAATAAGCCAAAACCAAATGTTAACCTCTCGATTTGGTGCCCTTTAACACATTCCATCTTAATGAGAATTAAATTACAATTTGTGGAGATATGGAACCTAGTTTTTCTGGCCACTTGTTTTTCTTATGGAATAACCTTATTTTTCCACAAGAAGAATAATCTTCTCAATCACTACCAAATTTTCATGTAAAATGTTCCTATAAATACATCACTAGAGCCCATCATTTTTCATCAAACACCATTAAACATTTCTGAAAGTAAAATGGGTTCATTCAGGCCCGGCCCTGTGCCTGTGCGTGCAACCAGCCCCACAGCACAGATCCTCAAGTTTGTAGGGGCCTCAGATTAAAATTCTTACGTGTATTACAGTATAGTTAATTTTTATATGAATTTCTATCATGCAAGTAGCATAGTATAACATTATAGAGGATGACTCACTGTTATTTAATATAAAGGTTGTCAGTTTATAACAGTGGAAATACTTAATATTTAACATCAAACTATTTCAATAGGTCACTGTAATATATCATCAAGTGACAACATATCACGAAAGTATTTAACAAATTTACTTGATTTTGTAAATTATTTTTTATGAAATATTATACACTATTATTTTATACACTACACCACAAATTTATATTATTTTATTTTATAAATAATTTCGTAATTTTTAATGAAATCTTTAAATTATAATTTATAATAATAAATTAAAATTTTACTAAATTTATGATTATTGTAATTAAGTCATTGTAATTAAAAAAATAGTAAACCAAATTTTTAAATTTAAAATATATTTGGTTAATTTGACTTAGTTTAACCTAATATAAGGTAAGAAATATAACTAATTTGGTTTAATTAGTTGAGTGGATTAAAAGGAGTTGGAGGTACATAATTCAATCCATAATAGTAACTATTAACCATTTGTTGTTAACAAATGTCTAATATTAGTATTTATATGGTTATAATTTTTCTTTTACTAGTTTAAGTTTCTTCATGCTATATATATATATATATATATATATATATATATATATATATATATATATATATATATATATATTAATAAAATATTTACATACTTTTTAAAGAGAAATATTACTATGTTATTTTATTTTATTTGTTTTATTAAGAGTCTTATTATAGAAATTAAAACAGGGCCACTAATTTGTTTGGTCCGACCCTGGGTTCATTTTCTCTATTGTGTGTCTTGGGATTAATATTCACTGTGGGGAATTACGTTGCATATGCACAAGACTCGCCATCAGACTACGTGAACGCCCACAACGCAGCAAGATCGCAGGTTGGTGTTTCAAACATTGTTTGGGACAACGTTGTCGCAGCTTTTGCCCAAAACTATGCTAATCAACGCAAGGACTGTCAATTGATCCATTCCGGTGGTGGTGGCTGTTACGGGGAGAATATTGCGATTGTTGAATAAACTTAATGTTTGTTAGTGGGTCTTTAATTATTTAGTTAGTGGAGAAATCTAGAGTTAGTGGAATATCAAAAGATAGTGGGTTATTATTAGCTTTTATTGTTTGTTTGAATAGTAGAACTTTTGGGTCTATATAAAGACCAAGATTGTATTTTCATTTAACAAGAACAAGATCAATATAGAATTCTTGTGCAAAGTACTGCTTCTGTTTTATCAAATTGGCATCAGAGCTAATGGCAAATACGATGAGTCAAATGCCGTTGCCGCGTATAACGAAGGCAAATTACGAGAACTGGAGTATCCAAATGAAAGCTCTTCTTGGATCTCTAGATGCGTGGGAGGTGACCAGGGATGGTTTTTTAGAACCAGCAGACACAACGGAGTATACGGCGGCTCAACAAAAGGCGTTGAAAGAGACGCGTTCGAAGGATAAGACGTCATTATATATGCTGTTCCGAGCAGTTGACGAATCAGGCTTTGAGAAAATTGTCGGTTCGACTACGTCGAAGGAGGCTTGGGACACGTTAGAAAAAGTGTTCAGAGGAGTAGATCGAGTGAAGCAAGTTCGACTTCAAACTCTTTGTGGAGAATTGGAGAGGATGCAGATGAAAGAGTCAGAAACTGTATCTGACTACATCACGCATGTACAAACGGTGGTGAACCAACGCGTGTACAAACGGATGCAGATGAAGCAGTGACTGATGCACGAGTTGTTGAGAAGATTTTGAGATCTTTAACAGATAAATTTGAGAACATAGTGTGTGCAATAGAAGAGTCGAAGGACCTTTCGACGCTCTCAGTCGAAGAGCTCGCGGGTTCTCTCGAGGCACACGAACAACGAAAGATGAAAAAGAAGGAGGAAGCAGTCGAGGAAGCAAATCAAACGAAGGAGTCAGTCAAAGATGAAAAGGTACTTTATTCTCAAAACTTTCGAGGAAGAGTACGTGGCCATAGAGGTCGTGACAGTGGTCGAGGTGGTCGAAGCAGCAACTTCGACAGAGGACAGTCGAGCCAGCAAAATTGGCGTGGCAGAGGACGTGGTCAAAGAGGTGGACGGTCGAACTACTCCAATGTCGAATGTTATAAATGTAACAAGCTTGGTCATTTTACGAAGGATTGCAACTCCTTCAAATGTTATAACTGTGGTAAAGTGGGACATCTTGCAAAAGATTGTCGAGTCGAAAATAAAGTAGAAGAAACAACCAATCTAGCTTTCGAAGTCGAAGCGAATGATGGTTTTCTGTTGATGACTCAGAAGGAAGAAGACGGGGAGAATGACACTATGTGGTATCTCGACTCTGGAGCAAGTAATCATATGTGTGGTCACAAACACCTGTTTAAAGAAATGCAAAAGATTGAAGTTGGTCATGTGTCTTTCGGAGATGCATCGAAAGTGAAGGTCGAAGGCAAAGGTACGATTTGTTACTTGTAGAAGGATGACTTGACTGGGTCAATCCAAGATGTTTATTATATACCAGATCTCAAGACAAATATTTTGAGTCTGGGACAACTCACAGAAAAAGGTTACTCGATATTCATGAAAGATCGAATATTGCACTTGAAGGACAAGTTAGGGCATCTGATTGCTCAAGTCGAAAAGGGGAGAAATCGAATGTACAAGCTGAACTTGAGGAGTGTTCAAGGAAAATGTTTGCAAATCAATGTCGAAGACAAAGCGTCGTTGTGGCATCAACGTTTTGGTCATTTACATCATGCTGGTCTAAGAAGGTTAGCGAATAGGAACATGGTACACGGGCTACCAGATATGGACTATGAAGGAAAGTTCTGTGAAGATTGTGTGCTTAGCAAACAAACAAGAACCTCATTTCAAAAAAAGGTAGAATATCAAGCTAAAGATATTCTCGAATTGATTCATACTGATATTTGTGGGCCAATCACTCCAGAATCTTTCAGTGGCAAAAGGTACTTCATTTCTTTTATTGACGATTTCTCACGAAAGACCTGGGTTTATTTCTTGAGAGAAAAATCTGAAGCATTCGAGGTGTTCAAAAGGTTCAAAGTGATGGTGGAGAAGGCAACTGACAGACACATCAAAGCAGTTCAATCTGACAGAGGTGGTGAGTATACTTCGACAACCTTTATGAAGTATTGTGAAGAGCAGGGCATAAGGCGATTTCTAACTGCACCATATTCACCTCAACAGAATGGTGTAGCTGAAAGGAAGAATCGAACAGTTCTCAACATGGTTCGATCAATGCTTAAGAGCAAGAACATGTCAAAGGAATTCTGGGCAGAAGTTGTACAATGTGCCATTTATGTTCAGAATCGATGTCCACATTCGAAGTTAGAAGATCAAACACCACAAGAAGTATGGAACGGACAGAAGCCAACAGTCTCTCATCTCAGAATATTTGGTAGTGTGGCTTATGCACACGTACCAGATCAACGAAGAACGAAGCTTGAAGACAAAAGTCAGAAGTACATATTCATTGGATATGATGAGAAGACAAAGGGGTACAGGTTATTCGATCCCATAAACAAGAAGTTGATAGTGAGTAGGCATGTTCGAATAAACGAAGCGAGCAAGTGGGACTGGAACAATTCGACAGAGGTTACTGTCGAAGTCGGAGAATCACCAGTCGCTGTACCAACAAGCATTTCGACAGAGCTTGAAGATTCTGACAATGAAGATGAACCTCGACAACCCAGAATGCGAAGTCTACAAGATCTGTATGATTCGACAAGTGAAGTACATCTTGTATGTCTTTTGGTAGATGCTGAAAATATTAATTTTGAAGAGGCGCTGCGAGACAAGAAGTGGAAAACTGCCATGGATGAAGAAATTAAGGCGATTGGTGTGAAGTGGGTATTCAAGAAAAAGATTAATGTCGAAGGCGAAGTGGAACGATACAAGGCGAGACTCGTTGCAAAGGGATATAAGCAGAAGGCAGGAATAGACTATGACGAAATATTTGCTCCCGTTGCAAGAATGGAAACAATTCGACTACTTATTTCACAAGCTGCTCAATTCAAATGGCCAATATTTCAGATGGATGTGAAGTCAACATTTTTGAATGGTGTGCTCGAAGAAGAAGTTTATGTCGAACAGCCACCAGGGTATATGAAAGCTGGAGAAGAGAAGAAGGTGCTGAAATTGAAGAAAGCGCTTTATGGACTGAAGCAAGCACCATGGGCATGGAATACACGTATCGACATATATTTTAAGGCGAATGGGTTCAAGCAATGTCCTTATGAGCATGCTCTTTATGTAAAGAAGAATGGAGGTAATATGTTACTTGTTGCTCTTTATGTTGATGATCTCATCTTTATGGGTAGTAATGATCAGATGATAGAAGAGTTCAAGGGCACAATGACACGAGAATTTGAGATGACAGACTTAGGTCTGATGAGATTTTTTCTTGGTCTGGAGGTTCGACAAGAAGAAACAGGGATTTTTATTTCACAAGAAAAATATGCAAAAGAAGTCTTGAAGAAATATAAGATGGAAGGTTGTAATCCGGTTTCGACGCCAATGGAACCAGGTGCCAAGCTGTCGAAATTTGATGGGGGAGATCGTGTTGAAGTGAGTAAATTTCGAAGCTTGATTGGAAGTCTTCGTTATCGCACATGCACAAGGCCAGAAATTTCGCTAAGTGTCGGAATTGTAAGTCGATTCATGGAGGAACCAGTCTATTCACATTGGAAGGCATTGAAAAGAATCTTTCGATACATCCAAGGAACTGTGTCACTTGGAATACTTTATTCAAAAGCAGAAGATTACAGGTTGATTGGTTATTCCGACAGCGATTGGTACGGTGATATTGATGATCGAAAGAGCACGTCTGGATATGTGTTCTTTATGGGAAATACTGCTTTTACTTGGCTCTCCAAGAAGCAACCAATAATAACGCTTTCAACATGTGAAGTTGAATATGTAGCAGCATCTTGGTGCGTTTGTCATGCAATATGGCTTAGAAGATTGTTGAGCAAGATGGAGATAAAACAGGAAGGTGCAACTGTGATACACGTGGACAACAAATCAGCAATTGAGCTAGCAAAGAATCCAGTGAATCATGAAAGAAGCAAACATATTGATGTTCGATTTCATTTCATTCGAGAACATGTGAAAGAAGGAAATGTTGAATTGAAGCATGTGGCGAGCAAAGACCAAGCATCAGATATTCTCACAAAGTCATTGTCAAAAGAGCTTTTCGACAGAGGAAAGAAAATGATAGGCTTGGTGGACGGTAGAAACATTTAAGTTTACAGGGGAGTTTTGTTGAATAAACTTAATGTTTGTTAGTGGGTCTTTAATTATTTAGTTAGTGGAGAAATCTAGAGTTAGTGGAATATCAAAAGATAGTGGGTTATTATTAGCTTTTATTGTTTGTTTGTATAGTAGAACTTTTGGGTCTATATAAAGACCAAGATTGTATTTTCACTTAACAAGAACAAGTCAATATAGAATTCTTGTGCAAAGTACTGCTTCTGTTTTATCAGCGATGAGCACCGGAGGCATGAGAGGTACAGATGCAGTGAAGTTGTGGGTTGATGAGAAATGTTACTATGATTATAACAGTAATACATGTGCTGCTGGTAAAGTGTGTGGCCATTATACTCAAGTGGTTTGGAGAAACTCAGTTCGTCTTGGATGTGCCAAAGTGAGATGTGATAATGGAGGAACATTCATCACTTGCAACTATAGTCCTCCTGGCAACTATGTTGGCCAGAAGCCATACTAAGTGCATGTTTCATATCATCATATGATTCCGTAATGAGTTTCTAACTCATTATTTTAAATATGATGATAGTTCTAAATAATTAAATAATGTTTATGTGAGTTAACCGTATGTATAACTTGCAAGTTGATTAATGCCATCGATCTAAGAAATTGTGGTATTTTATGTGTGAATTACCTCTTATATTCTCTCACGCTTCATCTTTCTTCTTTAAGAAATAATGGAATAAATAAATTTAATATTTTGTTTACTTTACATATCAATATTTTATTTTTGAAAATAATATAATTTAAACACTACAACAAAAGTAAGTTATAACATCGCACCTTAGACAGCGCTTTAATACAAAAGCGCTGCTATAAGTTAAAAACAAGGAAACTAGTCATTTAAAAAAATAAAAGCGCAAAAAAATATAAGACCTTAGACAGAGCTTTGGTCAAAAGCGCTTTATAATGTCTTATAATTTTTTAAAAAAAAATTTAATGGAAAATATTAGACAGCGCTTTAGTTAAAAGCGCTTTCTAAAGTCTAATAAATTTAAAAAAAAATATAAGACCTTAGACAGCGCTTAGGTAAAAAGCACTTTCTAAAGTTTTATTAATTTTAAAAAAAAATTAAAGGAAAATATTAGACAGCGCTTTCCTTAAAAGTGCTTTCTAAGGTCTTAAAAATAAAATCAAAAATAAAATCAAAAGCGCTGTCTAAGGCCAACCTTAGAAAGCGCTTTTAAAAGTGCTGTCTAAGGTCCACCTTAGAAAGCGCTTTTATGAAAAACGTTGTCTAAGGTCTAATTAAATTAAAATATATGAATAGTCAGTATTCATTTTCATATTTCCGCTCTTTCTTCTCCCCCTGCGAACTGAGCTCAAAACCCTTGCGAACTGAGCTCAAAACCCTTACGAACTCAAACCTTCACCGTCAACCGTCCTCCACCGTGCCATCGTTCGTTGTTGCCGTCCTTGCATTGTCGTCCGTCCGTTGCCGTCGTTGTATTGTCGTCCGTTGCGAACTCATTGCCGTCGTTCTTTTCTGCTCTTTGTAACTGATACATTTCCTTCTTGCATTGCCGTTGTTACCGTCGTTAAAGGTACGTCGTTGTTGTGAAGAATAGGGTTTTGTTGCTTTACATTGTTGTTTTAGGGTTTTGTTGCTTTACAATGTTGTAGTGAATGAGTATGTTTGATGAGTTTTGTTAATGAAGTTATGTTGAACTGTTTTATTAATGAATTTTTGTAGTGAATGAGTATGTTTGAAGTTTTGTTAATGAAGTTTTGCACAAGAATGAGTATGTTTGATGAGTTTGTTAATGAGTTTTGTTAATGAAGTTTTGTAGTGAATGTGTATGTTTGATGAGTATGTTTGATGAGTTTGTTAATGAGTTCTATTTTAAAACATATTTTATATTAAGACTTATAAATAGTTTAGTTTAGTTTTATTTTTTCCACCTCTTAAATCTTCTAAAAAACTCTTAAAATTGATGGAAATGTGCTCTGAATTTTAGAATTCAAAGCTTGTTTTTGAAGCCTCAAAATTCTAGAATTTGAGATGGTTGAGTTAATAAACAAATATAATGAACATAAACATTTCACTAAAACATAAGAAATTCAACCAGTTACATATCAAACACTATCAAACTTGTTCATTTATTGATTAATATGGTTGAATTAATGTTATTTTGTTGACCTTATTTTGTTGAAATAATGGTCTATAGTGCTTCTATCTAACAAAGTGGTTGATGATAGCGGTGTAGATCAATGTGATATTGATGTTGAGAATGAGTCATGCATTAGACGGAATGAGTTGAATAGAAATGATCAAGATGAGGATCTTATAGCGGATGAGTCATATATCAGAAATGACCATAACGAGGGAATTTGGATCCATTCATCCGTCCGCATTGCTAAGAAACAAGTAATTCATATTCCAACCAAGAAAAGAAAGAGATGTTAGTGAAAGAGGTAAAATTTGTTATATACTTGATTTCTTTATTATATTTCTATTCAACTTATGAGTTATTTTAATATTAACACATATCTCTCATATCTAATGAAATAGTTAAAACTAAATCAAACTATGTTATATTATTATGTAGTACTTTGAAGAATGCAAGTGTGCTCATTACTCAATTTCTCAATTGGATGAAATTAAAAAGGATTGGTGTCAATACATTATGGAGCTCGGAATTTTACAAGGTATAATATTGTACTCTTACTTTAATTGATGAGAATTTAAATATGTGTAACTTTGTTTATGTATTCTTTTAATTGAATTACAATCTTTGTGTTTTCAGGACCTATAATGTAGATTTGATGCAATGCTTTGGTTTGAAGCAATGTTTTGGTTGGATGCAAAAGTAATATGTGCATTTGTAGAAAAAATGTAATGATTTGTAATTATAAATAGGTGTATATATAATTTTGGTTTGTAATTTTAAATATATATATTGGTTTGAATTGCCAATTGTTTTGGATATATAATTTTGGTGTAAATTGGTACATTTAAATAGGATAAATTGGATTGATTTAAATCTCCAAATTGTGGTATTTTTCTGGAAAAAATTGCTGGTTGAAAAACAGGTCAAATTCTGGTTGAAAAAAACCTGGTAAAAATTGTGGTTTAAAAAAATTTATATAAAATTTTTCGTATACCTTAGACAGCGCTTTTGGTGAAAGCGCTGTCTAAGGTGGGGATTAGAAAGCGCTTTTGACAAAAGCGCTGTCTAAGGTGGACCTTAGAAAGCGCTTTTACAAAAAGAGCTGTCTAAGGTATGCCTAAAAAAGTTCAAAAAAGGTAGGGCTTAGACAGCGCTTTTTCTGAAAGCGCTGTCTAAGGTATACCAAAAAAATGTCAAAAAAGGTAAGGCTTAGAAAGCGCTTTTCCCAAAAGCACTGTCTAAGGTATACCTTATAATGTCAAAAAGCGCTGTCTAAAGGTACCATAGACAGCGCTTTTCATTAAATATACCCCCCTTTAGACAGCGCTTTTGGTATTACCCAAAGCGCTGTCTAAACCTATAGCAGCGCAGGTTTAGACAGCGCTTAAAAGCGCTGTCTAAGGGCAAAAAAAAGCGCTGTCTAAGGTCTTATCTGTTGTAGTGAAAAACATTTATTTTAAACTAATTTCACTTAGATTTTGTATATTTAAATATATAATACAGTAAATTCTTAAGCCTAATCCTATTATAAGAAAAAAAGAGTTTTATGACAGTTAATTTTTACTGTCGCTAACACTGGATTGCAACAAATTGTCAACTGTTGAACAATCTTGATTTTTTTTTAAAAATGATAATATATTAAATATAAAAGAGGGGCACAGTATAAAAAAGGACATTGAAAAAGACACATGAAGCAACGAAGCACGTAACGCTCCAATTTATTTAATTAATTTTTGGTGAATAAAATTGTGTGATTTTATGTGCTGTTTGATAATTTGACGTGTTACAGGGATCCTTTGTTGTAGGGTGGTAGCCTTAGAGATTATGACTTAAGGTGTTGGTAGTATGTGAGCAAAAATGTAACGACATAAGTATGGTGGAAGAAGTATCAATTATTACTATTTTTTTTTATAAGCAATTCAATAAAGGAGATTAAGGAAATCTCAAACCAAAAGAGTACAACCACCAAACCGACTACGGAATTACAAAAAATCGAATGGGAATTTATACCATTCGTATAGTCTACAAGACTTGCTATCAAGGCTACCCAAAATCAACCAATTCCACGAGTAAGTTTTGATCTCATTGACAATGTCGCTAGCATTAAACATCACATCATTGAACAATATATTGTTCCTAAATCTCCAAATTATCTAGCAAGTAATAAACCAAAGAGAGTTTATCTTACGCACTGCACAACAACCTTTTAGCCTCAAGTACCAGGCCTTCGCATGGGGGGAACAATTAGTTTCCAAAATTCTATCTATGCCCACCCACTCGCAAATACTATTCTAAACTAAAACTGATTTGGTACAAGAGAAGAATAGATGAGTGGATTCTTCAAGATGGTGAAAACAAAAAATGCAAACCTTATCATGTTCACTAACTATAAGCCTTCTAATTGCCAAATTAGACCTTGTAGGCAGCCTGTCATGAGCCAATCTCCACCCCAAAAACTGGACAGATGCCGGGAGCGCCGTTTTCCACAGGGTTTGTAGCAAATCAGTGTTCACCAAACCAGCCTCGCTGTCTTAAACAGAACATTTTAAAGCATGGTAAAAAGAATTGACAGAGAACTCATTAGAATCATGAAGGATCCAATTCCAAACATCTAACACATCTTTAGAGAGAGAGGACTGAGCCAGCAGCTGATAACAATTATTCCACTCAGAATCCACATTAGAATTGCCAATATCCAAGAAATCATTCAATCTCCATCTCCAAGAAAAACCATCCCACTCCCCCATGTCTTTAACTGAGCAGAACTTAGTCCTACAGATCTGATACATGTTAAGATAACGATAGATCAACTTTTCATTACCGATCCAAATCGAGTGCCAAAACGATACATTAGCACCATCTCCAACAGAACAATCCAAACAATCACTAAAACAACAGCAGGACTCGGAAACTGAGATAGATAAAAGATCCTTGAACCAAAGAGAATCGTTGCACGGACTACCATCTTCAGCAGCAGTTTGCAATTTGATACTCAAATTACCGTACCTGTTAACCATAGTCTGTCTCCATATTTCATTTCCACCACTATAGAATTTCCAAATCCATTTTGCTAACAGAGCACAGTTGAATCGACCAACATGTTTTACTCCGAGGCCACCAATATCTTTTGGTTTACACACGGTGTTCCAAGAAATCCACGGCACATATCCTTTATCTGATGCTCCTTCCCAAAGAAAACGTCTTTGAATCGCGATAATTTCCTTCACCACCTTCTTTGGCGCCTTATAGAAAGCAAGATGATGAATGAACAAATTGGTTAGAACTGAATTAAGCAATGTAACTCTTCCCCCAAAAGACAAGCTTCTTCCTCTCCAACTAGAAAGCTTCTTTCTCAAGCACGATAACACAGGGTTCAAAAAAAGAAAGTCTACGATGGTTTCCTCCTACAAGCAGACCCAAGAATTTGAAGGGGAGCGAGCCCGACTTACAGTGAAGAAAGTGTTCAGCTGCTGTCAGGATATCTGCATCTACTCCGATACCATAGAGGCAACTCTTGGAAAAGTTAATTTTAAGACCTGATGTAACTTCAAACTCCCGTAAGATTGTCTTGAAGGACCAAATATTGCGCACTGACCCATCCCCAATAAGCAGAGTATCGTCTGCAAACTGGAGCAAACAAGGAGAAATGGCATCCTGAACTTTGAATGGGGACAACATATTGATACCAGAAGCTGCTCTAATCAAACAAGCCAAACCCTCGGCCACTATAGCAAACAGGTAAGGAGCTAAGGGATCACCCTGTTTCAAACCCCTGCCGGCCATAAAGTCCTTCGAAGGGCTGCCATTTATGAGAATCGAAAAGTGACTCTTAAAAACTGATCCTCTAATCCACTTAATCAAATTACAACCAAACCCCATCTTAATAAGTAAGTTTTCAAGATATTGCCAATCAACACAATCGTACGCCCTAGCAAAATCGACTTTAAAGAACAAACACTCCTTCTTAAACCTTTTCGCATAGTCTGCAATCTCATTGGCTAAGAGAACGCCGTCGAAAATCTGCCGATCTGGGATGAACGCTGTTTGAGAAAGGGAGATAATCTTATAAATGACTTTGCCCAATCTACCTGCCAACATCTTGGAAATGGTCTTGAGGACACAACTAACTAGACTGATGGGCCTGAAATCTTCAAAACCTTGAGGATTATCGGTCTTCGGCACCAACGAAATAAAGGAGGAAACGAATAACTTAGGCAGAAAACCTGTCCTGAAAAACTCAAGAACACAGTTAGAGAAATCCACTCCAATAATATCCCAGCAAACTTTGATAAAAGAGAAGTTGAAACCGTCAACCCCTGGGCATTTGTTGCTATCACAGTTAAACACAGCTTTTTTCACATCTTCTTCAGAAAAATCAGCTTCAAGATACACTCTATCATGGTCATCGAAAGACAGAACACAGTCAGGATTGAACCTACTACACAACATAGGCTGCTTTTGGAATCTGGACTCGAAGAATTTCATAACTTCGAACTTAATCTTCTCACGATCCTCAACTAAGATACCTTTCAACCTAATAGAAGAAATGTAGTTTGACGATTCCTAAATTTGAGACAGTTGTGGAAAAATTTGGAATTAGAATCGCCTTCTCGAAGCCACTTCACACGAGATTTCTGAGCAAGCATACTCTCCTTTAATCTCAGATTGGACCACAACTCCTCCTGAATTTTGAGCCTCTCTTTTAAAGATTCTTCAGTACCACCACCATAATCCAATTGAGAACTCCTTTCAAGTTGATTACGTTGGTAAACTTTATCCTCTATGTTAAGCTCCAACCAACCAAAAACATTAATATTCCACTGTCTCAATTCACATTTAAGAGCTTGCAACTTCTTGAGAAAAATATTACTGTAGGAACCAGAAAAAGAAAAGGATTCCCACTTAAGCTTCAAAAAGGGGAGAAACTCTTTATGTGCCTGCCAGCAGTTGAAAGACCTAAAAGGCTTAGGGCCCCAATTGATATCTTTAGACTTCAGCCACACAGGACGGTGATCCGACACATCTCTATCACCCACCTCTTGGTTCTTCAGGGATAAAAATTTAATAGCTAATTCATCCACAAAAATACGATCCAAACGACTTAGACTTTGGCCATTAGAGTTGAACCAAGTGAACCTATTCCCAGAAACCGGAAGATCGAACAAGTTCATATCCTCTATAAAATCCCCAAATTCCTTCATACCACTGATGTTAGAATCTCTGATTCCTATCCTTTCTTCCCCGTTTTTGACAGCGTTAAAATCCCCCCCCCCCACTATCCACCCACCACCTTGATATTTTCTCTTCACTTCAAGTAATTCTCTCCACAGTCTGTTTTTATCCGACAGCCCACATGGGGAATACACGTTAACCACGAACAACTTAAGATTTTTCCACAAGAATTCAACTCCCAAAAAACCAAAACCACTAAAGCTAGAGCAAGCAGTAAGAACATTGCTCTTCCACATAGTCAATATACCTCCGGATCTACCTACTGACTTCAAGCCCGACCAATCCACATCAATACTATTCCAAATGCTAAGAACCACTTTGGAATCCAATTCAGAAAGTTTAGTTTCCTGAATCAAACAAATATCTTCCATACCTCTTAAAAGAATTTGAGCAACTCGCCGTCTCTTAAGGGGACTACAACATCCGCGAACATTGTAAGACACAATATTCATGAGCCACCTGTAGCAACAACCTTCTTTCCAGCCCTTGCATCCATATCAACATTGTCCAACTTCCTTAACAAGATGTATAATCCATCTTCACCAATCTCATCAGAAATCCCTAGTTTCAACAATGTTTTACACATTTTAGAGGGAACTTCCTCTAAAGCTTTTCTACGTCTCAAATTGCTTCTAGCCAAGTCAGTGTCGATTAACGATTCGCAGCACAAAAGAGAGGAACTTGACTCATAAGAGTTAGCCCTAAAATTTCTTCTTTTAGAGGGAGCCCTGGAACTCTTCCTTTTAGGATAAGTGTCAACATCCTTCAAAGCTGAATTGAGAAGAGAAGAGAAATAGGAAGGCATATAAGGAATCTTAATACAATTGTACACCTCATGGAGAAGTTTCTTCTTTTTTGATTTGCCCCATTTCGAAGGCCCAACGCTGCCACCCGGTGGACCTGAAATTGGGTTTGGGAGGCCCAAGTCCACGAACAAATCTCCTTTACAATTAGAATTTTGGATAAAATCAACAGCCTTGGCCGGTTCAATACCAACAGGGCAAGCTATAGAGTCTACTTCAGAAGTACAATCAATAATACCTTTCTGATTACCTCGAAAAGTAGAATCACCTTTGTCAGACTCAGAGATACCTTTGTACGCCATAGACTTTTCCTTATCCGAACAAACCTCGGGCCCACCAAAAAGAGGAACACAGTTCTCCAAACTTTCACCCACAAAGGAAAGGTTATCTGACACTGGGGAAACTCCATATGACATTTGTTCCTTTTGTAAAGAGTCTCTCTCCTTAGGCGCTGCCCCCGAGAAACTAGGAACCTCATGATCCACCTCTTCATTTGTTTCCCACACGCCCTCCTCCTCAGATTGGATAGTAGAAACTATCTCATCGGAGTCGACCAACTCATCTTTAACCTCCCCGGTGAATCCTGAACGGCCACAAAAAAGATCTTCCGAGATTGAAACAGAGAAAGTGAAGTTATTCACCTCTACCCTTAACTTCATATTCAGGATGACCTCCTTATTAGTTTTGATCAACAATCTAGCAGCATCAAGCCTAGATTTGTTCCTGATGGACTCGTCGCACTGAAAAAAATGCCCAGTTGGTTGGCTATCAAATTGAAATTAGAAACATTCTAGGCATAACTTGGAAGCCTATAACAATTAATCCACACGAATTTATCCTTGTCTATCAGCTCCGGAGACCAATGACGAACTTCACTAACCCACACTTCCAGCCATTCCTTCGCCTCTTTTACAAAATCCTTAATGTCACCACCTATGGTGTCTTCTAGCAAGCACATGGATGCTCCAATAGGCGTAGCTTTGATATTGAAAAAACCTTCTTCGTTGATAACTCTCTGAATATTGAACGCATTACCATCCTCCATCACCACTCCTACCCTCGTAAGTTTTAATTTCTCTAAACAATCAAAGTCCACTTCAAGAGAAACACATTTTTCACCTTCCTTGTCACTCCCCTCAGCATTATAGTCGCCTCTTCCAACCACGTTCGCATATGTTTTCTCCTGAGAATAAAATTTCTCGAATCTTCTGGCCGAACCCTGAGGGCGACTATTTAAATAAATAATAGTAATATTAATAATTTAATATGTATTTTAATTATTATGGTGATAAGGATATAATAAAAAAATAATTAATGGGTGTAATATTTATTTTATTAAAGTTAGAATAAGAAATTAAATATTGAAACAATATTGGAATAAAAGAAGAAAAAGAGAGAATAGAGAAACAGAGTCAGAACACGTGAAATGGAGAAAAATAAAGAAGAGAAGAGAGAGCTAGGGCTTTGAGGAATAAGAAGAGAAAACCTCATTGTTAAAGTACTCCTACTGGAAAATTAAGGTAAGGGTGGAATTTCCTCTGGTATAAGGGATTGCATCATAAAATGTGGGTGAGTGTTTTAGTTCTCAGTGGTTGCATATTTCTTCTCTATGTCATGAATTATTTGATATGTGTGATAATGTCATTATGATGCAGTTTGGATGCATTGTGTGTTGGTGGAATGTTTCTGATGTTGTATGTTGTTAGGAATTAGAATGTGAACCTTGAGGGAATGATTTCTATGAAAATTTGGGGTTTTGGGAAGGGTTCGAAACTGATTTTTGTACTATTGCATAGCAGATAACTGCTTTGGTCGTAGTGGTAGCTGGTTACCATTTTTTGTGTAACCGATTACACCTGAGATAGTTTTTATAAAAATAGATTTTTTTTCAAAGGTATAACCGGTTACAGGTTATGGCGTAATCAGTTACACTGTCCAAAAAGAACGTCAACTGGGCAATTTTAAATGGTGTAACCTGGTTACTGGTTTTAGCATAACCGGTTACACTATGAAGAAGAAGCATGGTATGGGCATTTTTTTGGAGGTGTAACCGGTTACAGGTTTTGGTGTAACTGGTTACACTGGTAAGTTTTGACCATTGTTTTTTTATCAAGTGGTAACCGGTTACGTGTTTTGGTGTAACCTTTTACACCTGCTGTGTCAAACTTTAAAAATTCATAACTTGTGTTTCAAATGTCCGATTGAGGCATCGTTCGAAGTGTTGGCACTGCTACAAAACGTGCAAACAACAACGCCAGGTTTACAAAGGATTCATTTACACCGTTGTAATATATTAAAATTTTTGCGCCCAGTGAGTAGCTGGATTTATATACAGTGATTTAATGACGGTTGTCTATAAAAATTGTAGTAATAAAAGATGTGTAACAAACTTCAATTTTGAGCAACTTCATTTTTTCCATTTTTTAGAGTACATTAAGTGTGTGTCACTTAAGTTCTTTATTTAAAAAATAAAATGTAAATGATTTTACAACGGTTAGTTTAAACAACCGTTGTTATACGCTTTTGTCACTTAAGTCCATTATTTAAAAAATAAAATGTAAATGATTTTACAAAGGTTAATTTAAACAACCGTTGTTATACGCTTGTGTCAACTAAGTCCATTATTTAAAAAATAAATTGTAAATGATTTTACAATGGTGAAGAAAGTCAACTGTTGTTAGAGGACTTACATTTCCACTACGGCTGCGTTACACAACTGAGATTTAAGGGTTTACTGATAAATTAAAACAAAACTTATTCTGTATTTCTTTCATAAGACGCCCTAGGCGAACAAGCGAGTCAGAGATGACAGCGGTGGCATAATCTTTACTTTCTTCTCACACCCGAATCATGATAACATTTATACAATCACATCCAATCAGCATCATCATGAATAATAAACTACATTGCAATCATGTATGCAAATGTACTCCATAACTAACTCATTATGCATGCGGTACCATCATGAATACTTAGGTTCATGTCGCTCCCGATCCCCACCATATGACCAAAGCACACCAAATCGTTACCATTGCCATGGGTAACACTTCACCGATTCCCACCTAAAACCGGTTACTTGCTATTGATCCTTGCCATATGACCAGAGCACATCAAAATTGGACAGAAGCCTGTACACCATGATGCATGACTCTTAATAACATGCAATATCACAAAAAAAGGTTCGCCATATGCAATAATCAATCCACATACAGATCTCACCATTTATGCATCAAATTATTCATCATACGCAATAATCAATCCATGTTACGACATCAACAGACAACAATAAATAGCAGCGACTCATCGAATGTAAATTCATAGGCATTCATTCATGTTACTTCCCAAAACAACAACATATCATCGTATAAACATAACAATTTACAAAATTATCCATTCATTCCACAACATGTATTCATACATCACTTCAACATGCTGATTCATCATACTAAACATCAATAAACAACAACCAATTGTCGATGGCATAAAAAAACTGACAAATCAATATCAAACAACAATTCAACACTATCCTTTTTCGTTGAACGAACCCTTTGCTCTCTAAGCGAACTTCCACTAAGCAAAAAACCAGAACCCACACCCTGTCATGTTCGCAAAGCAAATAGAAGCTCGCTAAACAAACTCTCGCTAAGCAAAGTATTCTCTATAGTCGTTCAGACATGCAAAAATACAAAACACGATTTGCCTCTGCAACAACCCCAATACCCCTCAAATTCAATCCCAAACATCCCCAATTGCCCAAAAAAATATATCACATGTATAACACCACTAGAACATGTTAAATCACAGCGTTACATCATCTAATTCATCCAATATCATCAATCAATGTTTACCCCAAAACCTTCAAAACCCTTAAACATGGTAGAAAACATCAATACCTCAAAACAGAAAATAGCATACATATAGGCACACGAAATTCATCATTAAAACAACCAACAACATCAAAAATTTATAGAAATTCAGAATCAATCACATCCTAATTGCCTTGAAGAGAGGAAAGACCTCTCATCTCTACCCATTCATGGAAAACACCTGAATAGATAGCCCTTTTCTCCCCCTTACCTTGGCTTTTTCAGCAATTGACGATGAATTGTACAACTTCTACAAGTTGCCTCTCCAATTTCCTAGCTTTCTCTTTCTCTCTTCTTTTTGCCTCTTTTCTACGTATATGTGATGTTTCTCTAATAACCTAGCTTTTCCCTATTTTTAGAATATATACTCCCCACCACTTTGTTCAATTATGAATTTTGCCCAACTCATTACTAGTCCCTCTGTTTTTTATCACTTATTTTCTCCAATTCTCACAAATGATCAAATTCTATAATTTTTAATAATTAAATAATTAATTCAAATAAAATACTATTTATTTTAATAATTAATTAAAATTCTAATTAATTCTAAACAACCACACTCAACTCTTACTCTCTCTATACCTCTATTCCATGGATACTTCCCCCAATAATCACACAACAAATAACTAAAACACCAATTAATTAAATAAAATCCAAATAATTTAATTAAATTCATTAATAGAGTTTGGGTGTTACATTTATATCCACGCACAAAACCCTAAAAGAGTGTTGGACGTGAGGGGGTGTATTAGAAAGATCTTAAGTCCCACTTTGGTGGGAGATAGAGTATTGAAAGAGTTAATATAGAGTGGCATCCATCATCTTACAAGCCAGTTTTGTGAGAATGAATTAGGAAAAACTCTAATAACACACGTTGGTGGGAGATAGAGTACGAAAAAAGGTTATATAGAGTGGCACCCCTCACCTTACAAACCGGTTTTGTAAGGATGAGTTAGGAAAAACTCTAATATGGTATCAAAGCCTCATTTAAGGTCCATTGGGCTACCGACCATTTAATTCCACGCCTGAAATTTAAATCCTGGGCATGCGAGGCGGTGCTGAGAGTCCATCATTGGAAAATCTATGGCCTGAACATGAGTTAATAAGTGGTGGCAATCCTCACTCTACTATCCAGTTTTGTAGGGTTGAGTTAGGCCCAACCACTCAATCTTAAGAATTGTTAATAGCTGCCATATTATGTTTCAAAAACTGGATCTTTTACTGACATGGTTAGGTTTTTGATATAAAATAATCAATACAAGAACTAGAGATCTGATACGAATTGAAGGTTTAAGAAACACAAGAAAGAGGATTTGAATTGGGTTTCTAGATTAAAACTTTTTCACAACCCAAGAACACAAACATAAAATATTTAACAAAGATAAAAGACACAAAATTTTTATCCTAGTTCCTTGTTAACTAAGTTACATCCAGTCAACCTATTAGAGTGATTTCGCCTTCTCAATAAGGAATTAATACAATAATCAAAGATTAGATTAGAAACTCAAGGACAACTTGTCTATGACTTCTTGAGAATCCCGAATATAACATAGTCTCTCAAGGAATTTAACCAAATGTTAAGATAACAAGATTGTTTTTACAAAATGGTTCTAAAAATAAGTAGATATACAAGTTAAAATCAAAGATTGCAGTTAAGAAATATATTCAAGAAAGTGTTCTAAGTGTATGAACGTGATATAGGTCTTAGCGTGAAACGCTTCTCTTTTTATTTCTCACGTGTGTGTGTGTGTGTGTGTGTGTGTTCTTATTATTCAAAACAGGTAGTTTTCCAAACTTCCAAGACTTCTGTATATAAACGAAGAATAGATTCATTAGAGAGTGTAATTGGAATATCCTCAAAATCACACCTATACGAAGGTCATTTGTTTCTACAACAGTAAAGTGGCACTTGCAGTATATAGTGGGTGAGGATGGGACGTGAGGAACGACGTTGGTGCAATAGTACAATCCTTTTTTATGATCTTCAAGGTAACAGAAGGGATATTTTCTTTTGTACTGATGATACTTTTGCCATGTGTTCTTCTTTAAGTTGTTGACTTTTAGCCATTAACGTCTAGTCAGAGACTTCATATTAAGGTTTATGAAGCCTGAATAGAGTTCATATCTTGTCTTCAGAACTTGGTGAGAATGAGACTTTAGAGTCTATAGAGATCAAATTTCTGAGACTTCATAGGCTTGAATAATCATAGTCATTCTTATAGTCAATCCGGATAGATTCTTTGCAGAAGTGTTAACTTGGTTATCCAGATGCTGGACATTCATTTAAGCACACCTTTCATTATTCGTTTTGTTCAAAGTCCGTCTATATTTTAGAGTCTGGTCGTTTATAGTTGACTTCTTCAGAGTCATAATATGTTTTCTATGATATGTGCTCTTAACAAAATAATTAGAGTACAAACTGGTTCTTTATACATATCAAGCTTTGTTATCATCAAAACTCAAGGATAGTTGCATAATCAAACTTGTCCCGACAATATCCTTATAAAATCTCTAAAGTTTATAGAATACTCTCAAGAATAATTCTTGTGAACATGTGTATGACAATGAAGACCAAACCTGTATAAATCTCTAGTGTATCTCTATATCCCCCATCACTCTACTTTATTGTTTTTCCTTTAAAACTCTAATTAAAAAAATTATTTTATTTAAAATCATAGTTTTTCAAACCTCAAAAATCACCTCCTATTGTCTAAGGAGTCATATGTCCAACAAGTAGCATCAAAGCCTAACTAATGTTTAAAGACTAATAGTCTTAGAAAAAAGATGACCTCTAACACTTATTTTAACAAGAGGACTTTCCTAAACACATTCCACCGCTTAATGGTGATAGGTTTGAATTATAGAAAACTAGAGTTTAAAAATTCATTCAAAGTATTTATTTTGAATTGTGAGAAACATTAATCAATGGTTCGGTCCTCACAGTGTTAATGGTGAAATAGTATATACACCTGGTTGCCTTTGGACTAAAGAAGACAAGAGAAATGTTGAATTAGATTTCAAAGCCAAAAACATTTTAGTCGTGTCTTTAAATGAAAATCAATTTCAGTGGAAGCCTAGCATTTACGTTGCTTCTACGAACTACGAGGATCTTCTAGTGGAAGTCGAATATTTACATTCCCTCTAAGGACATCAAAGTTCTTTCAATGGAAGTCCAAAACTTATATGATCTTAGCAATCAGTATATGTTATGTGACTACGTTAATAACCAAGTTTTAAGAGAATTAGTACATTCGATGGCTTAGCGCTTTTCTCCTTATTCAAAACATTGAAAAGAAAAACAACTAACTGTAATACTATCTTAGGTTTATGAAGTTTCATTTTCTTTGGATGAGTCATTTATTCAGCTCTTTTAGAAAGTAGACTTCATGGAATAGTTATTGATATATGCAAAATGGGCTTTCCTAGTTAGGATCACTACCACAAAAAAGACCTTAGACAGCGCTTTTTTTGCCCTTAGACAGCGCTTTTAAGCACTGTATAAACATGCGCTGCTATAGGTTTAGACAGCGCTTTGGGTAATACCAAAAGCGCTGTCTAAAGGGGTGTCTATTTAATGAAAAGCGCTGTCTATGGTACCTTTAGACAGCGCTTTTTGACATTATAAGGTACACCTTAGACATCGCTTTTGGAAAAAGCGCTTTCTAAGCCTCACTTTTTTTGACAATTTTTTGGTATACCTTAGACAGCGGTTTTGGTGAAAGCGCTGTCTAAGGTCAACCTTTTTGAATTTTTCTAGGTATACCTTAGACAGCGCTTTTGTCAAAAGCGCTTTCTAATCCCTACCTTAGACAGCGCTTTTGTCAAAAGCGCTGTCTAATCCCTACCTTAGACAGCGCTTTCTCCAGAAGCGCTGTCTAAGGTATACGAAAAATTTTATATAAATTTTTTTAAACCACAATTTTTACCAGGTTTTTTCAACCAGAATTTTACCTGTTTTTCAACCAGCAATTTTTTTCAGAAATTGGCAATTCAAACCATTGGCAATTTACACCAAAATTATATATGCAAAACAATTGGCAATTCAAACCAATATATATATTTAAAATTACAAACCAAAATTATATATACACCTATTTATAATTACAAATCATTACATTTTTTCTACAAATGCACATATTACTTATACTAATACTTTTGCATTCAACCAAAGCATTGCTTCAAATCTACATTATAGGTCCTGAAAACACAAAGATTGTAATTCAATTAAAAGAAAATATGGATAAATCCTAAGTTTTATCAAGTAGCATCACTAATATAATAAAACATGTGATAATTAATATACCTTCACATAATTCCATGTAATAATGGGGTTGACTCTCCGCTGTGGTTAATTGCGACCAACAACCAATGTCCACTGTAAGATTAAACAAGTGTAAGATTAACAGCTATATATCATATAATTTGTTAGATGAAGTATAAGATATCCAATTTAACATTTTCTATGCATAAATATCATATAATTGTGATGTACCTGTTTTTTTGAAACAACGGACTCGGTATGCTCCGGAATCCGCTTATCCTTTGTTTTGGATCTTGTTGGAGTCTAAATAACATTACCATGTAAAAAATGAAAATAAAATGCTCTTTCACTAATATATAACAAATATGACATAATATATAACAAATATAATAAAGAAATCAAGTATATAACAAATTTTACCTCTTTCACTAACATCTCTTTCTTTTCTTGGTTGGAATATGAATTACTTGTGTCTTAGCAATGCGGACGGATGAATGGATCCAAATTCCCTCGTTATGGCCATTTCTGATATATGACTCATCCGCTATAAGATCCTCATCTTGATCATTTGTATTCAACTCATTCCGTCTAATGCATGACTCATTCTCAACATCAATATCACATTGATCTACACCGCTATCATCAACCACTTTGTTAGATAGAAGCACTATAGACCATTTCGTAGTCGTCGGGTCAGTGACATAGAACACTTGTCTAGCTTGAGATGCTAGAATAAAAGGCTCATCTTTGTACCCCACCCTATTAAGATCCACTTGCAAAAATCCAGACTTATCCATTCGTATGCCACTACTATTTACCCAGTTGCAACCAAAGATTGGAATCTGAAACTTCTCGTAATCAAACACCCAAATGTGCTCAATAACTCCAAAATATGACAGATTTGCATATTTGGGGTTTAAGTCCTTCATACTTGATATGTGCATTGCTTCAGCTAGGACGGTGACACCACTATTTTGCATAGTACTTTTATCATCTTGGTCTTTGGTATAAAATGTGTATCCATTAATTGCGTATGCGCTATGAGAATACACATGCAAACTTGGACCATATGCCAAACATCTCAACCTTTCTGTTACTGAAGCAGGATCTGAAGAGCGCTTCGAATAAATATGATCCTTTAACCATTGTATGAAACTTTGATTATGCTCTCGTACTATCCAATTTTCATTTTTGTTCTGATTTAACCTTCGGAGTACATCCTTGTGCATCTCAACATATGGCTCAACCTCATTATCATTGTGCAGAACATACAAATGCACTTGATCCCGTTCATCCCTTGATACTGTCACAATTTTATTTCCAATTAATTTTTTACCATCCTTTTTTTCAAAAATATGAGCTTTGGGGAGTCCAATCGACTGAACATTGGACAAATATTCAGTACAAAACTCAACCGCTTCTTCAACAATGTATCGTTCAACAATACACCCCTCTGGTCGACTTCGGCTTTTCACGTACCCTTTTAATATTTTCATATAACGTTCAGCATGGTACATCCATCTCATATAAGCTGGTCCACACAACTGTGTCTCTTTCACAAGATGAACAACTAGATGTACCATTATGTCAAAAAAAGAGGGAGGAAAATACATTTCAAGCTCACACAAGGTAATAACTATCTCTTTTTGTAGTGTTGGTAAGATATCAGGATCGATTACCTTACTACAAATTGACCTAAAGAAAAAACACAAATTAGTTATGGCGCTTCTTACTTTCACTGGCAAAATAGAACGTATACCTATTGGTAGAAAGTGTTCCATTATAACATGGCAGTCGTGTGTCTTTAAACTCTTCAACGTGAGGTCTTTCATAGACACAAGTCTTCTGACATCTGAAGAGTATCCTTCTGGAACTTTAACTCCACTCAGAAACTTACACAATATTTTCTTCTCCTTTCTAGACAGAGTAAAAGCAGCAGGTGGTAGATATGTTCGTCTTCCTTTCTTCACGGGTGCTAATTCAGGTCTAATCCCCATCGCTTCCAAGTCTTTTCTTGCTTTAAGGCCATCCTTAGTCTTTCCTTTTATATTGAGTAACGTACCAATAACACTTTCAAATACATTTTTCTCAATATGCATAACATCGAGAAAATGTCTCACATACAAAGACTTCCAATATGGCAATTCAAAAAATATCGACCTCTTTTTCCACCCACCTTTGACAACCTTATGTGCAAAAGGTTTGCCAAACTCAGTACGCATATCTTTCACCTTTTTAAAAACTTGGTCACCTGACAACATAGGTGGAGCTCTACCTTGTTCGATGTCTCCATTGAATTCTTGTCTCCACCCACGGTAGTTATGTTTGGCATTTAAGAATCTACGATGACCGAGAAAGACATTCTTATGACCAAACTCCAATCGCTTCGAAACTGTTTTATCTTCACAAATAGGACACGCTTTTTCACCTTTTATGTTGTACCCTGATAGATTCCCGTAAGCTGGAAAATCATTAATTGTGCCAAACAACATCGCCCTCAAATTGAAACTTTCTTTCCTATATCCATCATAAACCTCCACACCGTTCTCCCACAATATCTTTAAATCTTCGATCAAAGGTGTCAAGTATACGTCTATGTCATTCCCTGGTTGTTTAGGCCCAGAGATTAACATAGATAACATCATGTACTTACGCTTCATGCATAGCGACGAAGGTAGGTTATAAATCATAAGAATCACAGGCCATGTGGTATGTGACAAGCATGTATCTTATCATAGCTCATGCCAATAGAACACAACATTTTTTTGGCCTCATAGGTTCGATTGGGAAGAACATTATCCTCCGGTAGCATTTCTCTCAAAAGGGCCAACAACTCTGTGAAACTTTTATCCGACCATCCATTGTCCGCCTTTAAGTTGTACAACTTCAATACCGCAGACAGTCTTGTGAATTTAGTGCAACCTTGATAGAGCGGTTTCTCTGCATCGCTTACCAACCTCTCAAACATTTCGGGACAATCATGAAGATCTTCTACAACTGCTTCTGCAATCTCTTCGACTCGATCACAATCGTATGTTTCCGTGTCTTTGTCATCTGAAGCATAGGTCGTATTACTTTTCCCCGTCGGTTCAACATTCTCGTTAATTTTCTCCCCATGATGTATCCAACACTTATAACTTCGATCAATTCCATTTATCAGTAAATGCGATTTCAATCCATCTGCGTCAACCCTACCCACATAACAACAACCCAAGCAAGGACATTTTATTCGATTGAGCTCTTCAGCGTCAGCGTGTTGAACAGCAAACTTAACGAAATCCAATACCCCATTCTCGTACTCTTTGGACAATCGATCGGCATCCATCCATTTTTTATCCATGGTTTTCCTACTTATTAAGGTCAACAAAATAACATTAATTCAACCATATTAATCAAGAAATGAACAAGTTTGATAGTGTTTGATATGTAACTGGTTGAATTTCTTATGTTTTAGTGAAATTTTTATGTTCATTATATTTGTTTATTAACTCAACCATCTCAAATTCTAGAATTTTGAGGCTTCAAAAACAAGCTTTGAATTCTAAAATTCAGAGGACATTTCCATCAATTTTAAGAGTTTTTTAGAAGATTTAAGAGGTGGAAAAAATAAAACTAAACTAAACTATTTCCATCAATTTTAACAAAACTCCATCAATTTTAAGAGTTTTTTAGAGTTTTTTAGAAGATTTCATCAAACATACTCATTCACTACAAAACTTCATTACAACACTTCAAACATACTCATTCACTACAAAACTTCATTAATAAAACAGAACAACATAACTTCATTAACAAAACTCACCAAACATAATCATTCACTACAACATTGTAAAGCAACAAAACCCTACAACAACAATGTAAAGCAACAAAACCCTATTCTTCACAACAACGACGTACCTTTAACGACGGTAACAACGGCAATGCAAGAACGAAATGTATCAAAGAGCAGAAAGAGAAACGAACGACGACGGCAATGAGCAGAAACGAAAACGACGGCAGTGAGCAGAAACGGACGGACGGCAATGCAACGACGGCAACAACGAACGACGGCACGGTGGAGGACGGTTGACGGTGAAGGTTTTTCGTTCGCAAGGGTTTTGAGCTCTGTTCGCATGCAGGGGAGAAGAAAGAGCGGAAATATGAAAATGAATACTGACTATTCATATATTTTAATTTTATTAGACCTTAGACAGCGCTTGTCATAAAAGTGCTTTCTAAGGTGTATCTTAGACAGCGCTTTTCAAAGCGCTTTCTAAGGTTGGCCTTAGACAGCGCTTTTGATTTTATTTATTTTTAATTTTTAAGACCTTAGACAGCGCTTTTAAGGTAAGCGCTGTCTAATATTTTCCTTTAATTTTTTTTTTTAAATTAATAAGACCTTATAAAGCGCTTTTGACCAAAGCGTTGTCTAAGGTCTTATATTTTTTTGCGCTTTTACTTTTTTAAATGGCTAGTTTCCTTGTTTTTAACTTATAGCAGCGCTTTTGTATTAAAGCGCTGTCTAAGGTGCGATGTTATAACTTACTTTTGTTGTAGTGGATGTAGTTTCCTCAATTGGGCTGGCATAATAACGTGTATGAGTATGAAGTTGTCGTCTTGCATATTTTTTGGGACAATGTTTGAGTTGTACCTTTTGGCCTCCTTCTTTCTGGTGGCGAACTCCCAGATGTGGGCGACAACCAGGGTTTGAAATTGCGGTCCGCATCACTTGATGCAGCCGCAAAATTGCGGTTGCGGAGTGCAACGCATCGGCAACGGACCGCAATTGTGGTGTGAATGGAAATCACACGCAACAACCGCATCATTGCCGCAACACAATCGCAAGGTAACGGTATTTACCGCATCAGAACCGTATTTCTACCGCAACAGGCTGCAACATGTGATTTTCTTACACAAAAAGTACAAAATCAGAATATTTCATGTAGGAAATGAATTTAGGAGACAAAAATCTTACTTTATGTCAAATTTTCTTCTGCAATCTGTATTAAGATTCCAATTCCAAATATAAAGAACAAGTTGCTTTGCCTTTATGTCATTTTATATGTTTCATTAAGATTCCAAATACACGAAGTTGTATTTATATTGCATTTGCTTCAAATATTTTACTTCACTTCACTAATTCACATCTTCAAGATTTCATGTTCCTCTTCTCCCTCTGTTGCATTTTGTGAGGAGAACTCACTCATACTTTCTTCAATTCCAAATGGAAGTGTAACTGTAAGTAATTTATGGGACTGGTTTTCTTATTCTTACTAATGGAATTCTATTAATAGTTGTAGTTTCATATCACGCTGGACTGGTTTTCTTATTCTTACTACTGTAAGTAATTTGGTTTTCTTATTCTTACTTTAAGAGGAAGATGGAAATGTTTGGTTACATTACATGAGTGAAAGAAATAGAAAAAAAACTAGTATATCTTTTTGGTTGTATTTTATGGCACACGTGGCACTTTTTAGACCTTGCTTTTGAATCTATCCAATTCCCAATCCACCGTCGTTTTGTCGTTTGTGTTGGTCAAAGTCTCAATGGTGTGGTGAAGTGCAACTGATATCATGTGTGTACTGAAGGTTGTGATTTATCATTTATTTAGTGGTTGAAAATTCAAATTTATCATTTACTATAAATGTATTCTAAATGTATATAAATTTATTCTGTATATAAATTTATTCTAATAATAAATTCAAAATTATCATTTACTATTAATGCATTCTATTAATACATTCTACATATTTTTATTTACTATAAATATAATATAAATGTAATGACAATATAAATGTAATATATTCTACACATTTTTGACACAATTCTTTATCATTTATACTAGAAAAATCAAAGGTTGTGATTTTGTGATGCTTGAATAATATTTTTTTTTTATATTTCTAACTAATTATTTATATATTCAATTAATAGGTATTATTGAATAATTCCTCCACGAGAACAATTTCCTACAAGAGGTTTGGATGGTGCTCCAAGTGAGGATATTGGATGGTCTTTTGGAACGCCGGAACCTGGAAGTCGTAATAATGTTCGTTGCAAACTTTGTAATCTAGTAATAAAAGGTGGCATTACGAGATTGAAGCAACATATAGCAAAATGTGTCACAATCTGGAACTTGACTGATATGGATCGTTCTGACAACTCACTACTTGAGACAAAAGGAAATGTGTCACAATCTGGAAGAAAGGGGAAAAGAAAACAAAATGTTTCACTTGAAGATTCTTCCTCTTCTTGTATTGCTCATAGTTTTAATGATTTTTGGATTGGCGATTCATCACAAAGTAGTCAACAATCTTATCCATCTGTTTACCAATATCCATATTTCAACTCTTATAACCAATATCCTAGTGATCAAGCTCCTCCTTACTACCAATAATCAATGAATGATCACAATCCTTATCATCAACAATCAAATGGTGATTTTTTTGATTATGTGTTTGGAGAAGGAGCTACACAAGATGATAGTCAGAGTAAAAGTACAAGTTATGCTCCTTCACGTCATTCCACTATGTGGTAGCAAGAGACACGTAAGTTATATTTTCAAACATTTGAATTTATATTTAGTTAACTATATGTAAGAAAAGTCTTAATTTTAGATGCAATTTAAAGGTACTAATTAGGAGTTTCATCATCTTTTTGTTTTTTTTTTGCAGTGAAGACATCTGTGTGACAAAATGATGATGTTTTTCACCATCAAGATTGCAATATAGGACATTAATATGTTTGTGTCTATAGTCCTTTTTATTTTAAATAAATTGTAACTTGTATTATGTACTTGAAAAATTACGTTCTAGCAACTTATGTTTGTTTAATCTTACAATATTATTTATGATAATATTTGTTTTATTAGAATTCAATTTAAATTATACATAAATACGATACAATAGTCTAAAAGTAGTATAAAAATGAATTAAAACTAATACACAACTATAAATACAAGAAATATAAATAATTACAATAATTTTACAATTTTTTTATATTTAATGCGTGTATAAAATAATTTGACGCCGCAACGGCCGCAATGCGCAACACAGTGACCGCATTGGCCGCAACCGCAACATCCGCAACCGCAACTGCATCCGCAGCCACAACCGCAATTTAAAACCATGGCGACAACTTTAGTCTCGTCAATATGGTCTGCTGCATATCTTAGTCTTGCTTGTTTGTTTAATTGAGCATAAAAAAAGTGAGAGAGATAGAGAGAGAAAATTCTTAACACCAGAAGCCAAATCTCCCACACTTCCATCTCTTATTAATAACTCTTTGTAAGAGATGAAATAAAACAACTTTACCCTTAAATTGAGAGATATTAATAAAGCATATCCAATCTTTCAAATTTTATAAATTTTGAAATATTGTTAGATATTTTATCAAGTCAATTTATTTCGACCGATAATAAGTTATTTAAAATATATCATTGATTAATATATATATATATATATATATATATATATATATATATATATATATATATATATATATATATATATATATTTAAATTGTTTTGAATTTTATATTTATGATCATTATAATAATATTTTATAATTTAATGGTCGGATTGATTTAATTTCTACAAAGAATTCTGTAAGATGTCAGGATGGTAAATATTAATTTTGTGTCAAAGAATCTTGGTGTATAAAATCCTATTTTATGCTATAAAATTAAAACTTTTTTATTTTTTATTTTTTAACAAACATTTTCTCTTTGTTGTTTTATGAGATATTTTTAATTATGTTGAATAGTCAATATTGAAGAAGAAAAGTAATAGCAATTTTTAATAAGCCAAAACCAAATGTTAACGTCTCGATTTGGTGCCCTTTAACATATTCCATCTTAATGAGAATTAAATTACAATTTGTGGAGATATGGAACCTAGTTTTTCTGGCCACTTGTTTTTCTTATGGAATAACCTTATTTTTCCACAAGAAGAATAATCTTCTCAATCACTACCAAATTTTCATGTAAAATGTTCCTATAAATACATCACTAGAGCCCATCATTTTTCATCAAACACCATTAAACATTTCTGAAAGTAAAATGAGTCCATTTTCCTTAGTGTGTCTTGGGATTAATATTCACTGTGGGGAGTCACGTTGCATATGCACAAGATTCGCCATCAGACTACGTGAACGCCCACAACGCAGCAAGATCGCATGTTGGTGTTTCAAACATTGTTTGGGACAACACCGTCGTTGCTTTTGCACAAAACTATGCTAATTAACGCAAGGATTGTCAACTGATCCATTCAGGTGGTGGTGGCCATTACGGGGAGAATATCGCGATGAGTACCGGTGGCATGAGCGGCACAGATGCAGTGAAGTTGTGGGTTGATGAGAAATCTTACAATTTATTTTTTGATAATCTAACAAAATATATTAATCAGGGATACAGAGGGGTATCCCAATCCATATACAGCAATAGACCTACTAAAATCAAGGCCTACAAAAAATCACCAGGGGAGTTTACCCAAGTGTAATAATTACAAAGAAATGAATTCTTATGCATCTTACCTATCCACCACCAAGAGAAAGTAATAATACGATTCGAAATTGTATCCATGTCCCAAAGCTCATCCCTAAATATAATGTTATTACGTGATGCCCAAATAGCCCAACAAATTATCAACCAAAGTCCCACAGCATTAGTGACTTGAAATTTCCTACTAACACATCCTGCCAACCAACATGATAAATGATTCATCATAGACTCTACGAGGATATGAGGTACTCCTACCCAACTACATACAAAATTCCACACCAGCACTGATTTTTGACAATAAAATAGAATATGTTCCACCGTTTCAAGATGCAAGAAGCAGTAGGGGCAAGGCAAATCGTGACTATTAGTAATAATACCTATACGATACAAGTTGTCTCGCGAAGGTATTCTTTTGTGCAACATCCTCCAACCAAACACTTTCACTTTAAGAGGAGCTTGGGCTAGCCAATTAAGTTTGCAAGCAGCTTTAAATTCATCATTAACACCTGAATCAGAGGCAACCAGCTTAACCTACAAATGACTATATAAAGATGAAACAGAAAAAATAAAATTGTCATTGAGTAGCCAGGATATCTCGTCCGTCACTCCAAGACACGGCTGGTACTCGGACAGGAAGCGGTATAGTCGTGACAGCTGCATTTGGTATTGCTGCGAGAGAGAATGAAACTCGCCTAAAATGTTCCATACCCGCACACCATTAACCCATATGCCATTATCCGCCACTGAATAACCCTTGTTTTCTACTAATAAAAATAATTCACTAAAATCTGCTGCAAGAGTATTCCCACCAGCCCATCTCGATAGCCAAAACGGTGTTCTGTCGCCATTGCCTAATTTATACGAAATGCAGCCAGCAATTGTATCCAACCCACAAAAGATGGCGACCTGTACCAAATCACGCCACCAAATACACGCCGGAACTGAATATTTAAGACTCACACCCGAATAAAATTCAAAAGAATGTTTAGAATACCGAAACGAAATTAAATGCCTCCACAAAGTATCCCGTCCAGCCAAGATTCTCCAAATCCATTTAAACATCAAAGCATTATTGAAAATTCTGATATCTTTCACTCCTAAACCTCCCTCTTCCCTCCTTTTGCATACCGTTTTCCAAGCAATCCACGACACGCCCATTTTGAAAACCAACCCATTCCATAAGAAATTCTTTTGAATAGAAGTGAGAATGCTGATAACTTTGGCAGGGAGTTTGTAAAATGACATATAGTGAATTGGAAGATTTGCAAGGACAGAATTAATTAGAGTCACTCTACCACCCATCGATAAAAATCTACTTTTCCAAGAACTCAATCTAGACCGGACCTTGTCTATTAATGGTTTCCAAAATGCAACACTTCTATGATTACCACCAATTTGAATGCCAAGAAAGTTAAAAGGACAGGATGATACCTTACAGGCAAGGGTAGAGACCTGCAGCAGACAACATTACATCATCTATGCCAATACCAAAAAAGGAACTCTTGTTGAAGTTGATATCCAAACCAGAAACCAACTGAAACCCTTTAAGAATTGACTTTGTTGCCACTATATTCCTCCACGATCCATCCCCTAAGATAACCGAGTCGTCTGCGTATTGCAACAGATGAAAGTGCACATCAGGGCTGACTTTGAAGCTTGAAAAAAGACCGTTGGCTGTCGCTCTTCTCATAAGTACAGCTAAACCTTCAGCAGCAATCGTGAACAAAAGAGGAGCAAGAGGGTCCCCTTGTTTAAGACAACGATACACTCCAAAATCTTGGGTAGAACTACCGTTAACCAAAACAGAAGCATAACTGTTAAATACGCCAAAATCCATCCACGACATCCATTTTTGGCCAAACCCCATAATCTTCATGACGTCTCTTAAATAATTCCACTCAATACAATCATATGCTCTGGCGAAATCAACCTTTATAAGCGTGAGCTCTTTCTTGGAACGCTTAGCAAAATCGATGACTTCATTAAGGACGAGGACGCCATCAACCAGATTTCTACCTTCTATGAAAGCTGTTTGGGAATTGGAAATGATGCCACCAAATTTTCTTTTGAGTCTGTTGGCAAGAATCTTGGATATAACTTTGTAAACAGAAGTAATTAAAGAGATAGGCATGTACTCGTCTAAACACGTAGGGCTGTCCAATTTGGGAATGAGAACTATAAACGAAGAAGCAAAAACTTTATGTAATTTCTCACCTTGGAAAAATTCTAGAATACAATTTGTGAAATCCTTTCCTGCAATACTCCAGCATCGTTTAAAGAATTCAAAACAGAAACCGCCAGGACCTGGGCTACGATCCCCAGCACACTCAAACACGGTCCTTTTAACCTCTGATTCATCCACATCAGCCTCTAATTCCATACTATCACCAATAGACATACTCTTGAAACCAGACACACCAATAGATGGATATGGTCTTGAAACTCTGCAGAATCTCTTAGCAAAATGACCCTTGACAGCCCCTTTGACCTTCTTAACCTCTTCCACCAAAATACCGTTGATACAAACTGATGAAATGGTATTCATATTAATACGATTCCTCAAGGCAGCATGAAAAAATTTAGTATTATCGTCTCCATCAGCATTCCATTTCAACCTAGATTTTTGTTTTTAGAATACTTTCTTTATCCTCAAAGATTTCCAAATATCAGCTTCTGCTTCATTCCTTTTTGAATTTTCCTCAGCTGTTATGACTCTATTTAAAACAAATAAGGCTTCAATCCCGTTTATAACACCAACATCCGTCTTGATTTTGGTATCAGCCCAACCAAATACGTTATTATTCCACCAACGAAGCCTTTCTTTCAGATTTTGCAATTTTCTTACTATGATTATAACAGTAATACATGTGCTGCTGGTAAAGTGTGTGGCCATTATACTCAAGTGGTTTGGAGAAACTCCGTTCGTCTTGGATGTGCCAAAGTGAGATGTGATAATGGAGGAACATTCATCACTTGCAACTATAGTCCTCCTGGCAACTATGTTGGCCAGAAGCCATACTAAGTGCATGTTTCATATCATCATATGATTCCGTAATGAGTTTCTAACTCATTATTTTAAATATGATGATAGTTCTAAATAATTAAATAATGTTTATGTGAGTTAACCGTATGTATAACTTGCAAGTTGATTAATGCCATCGATCTAAGAAATTGTTGTATTTTATGTGTGAATTACCTCTTATATTCTCTCACGCTTCATCTTTCTTCTTTAAGAAATAATGGAATAAATAAATTTAATATTTTGTTTACTTTACATATCAATATTTTATTTTTGAAAATAATATAATTTAAAAACATTTATTTTAAACTAATTTCACTTAGATTTTGTATATTTAAATATATAATACAGTAAATTCTTAAGCCTAATCCTATTATAAGAAAAAAAGAGGTTTACGACAGTTAATTTTTACTGTCGCCAACACTGGATTGCAACAAATTGTCAACTGTTGAACAATCTTGATTTTTTTTTTAAAATGATAATATATTAAATATAAAAGAGGGGCACAGTGTAAAAAAGGACGTTGAAAAAGACACGTGAAGCAACGAAGCACGTAACACTCCAATTTATTTAATTAATTTTTGGTGAATAAAATTGTGTGATTTTATGTGCTGTTTGATAATTTGACGTGTTACAGGGATCCTTTGTTGTAGGGTGGTAGCCTTAGAGATTAGGACTTAAGGTGTTGATAGTATGTGAGCAAAAATGTAAGGACAGAAGTATGGTGGGAGAAGTATCAATTATTACTATTATTTAAATTAGGACTATTTAAATAAATAATAGTAATAGTAATAATTAAATATGTATTTTAATTATTATGGTGATAACGATATAATAAAAAATAATTAATGGGTGTAATATTTATTTTATTAAAGGTAGAATAAAAAATTAAATATTGAAATAATATTGGAATAAAAGAAGAAAAAGAGGGAATAAGAGAAACAGAGTCAGAACACGTGAAATGGAGAAAAATAAAGAAGAGAAGAGAGAGCTAGGGCTTGAGGAATAAGAAGAGAAAACCTCATTGTTAAAGTACTCCTACTGGAAAATTAAGGTAAGGGTGGAATTTCATCTGGTATAAGGGATTGCATCATAAAATGTGGGTGAGTGTTTTAGTTCTCGGTGGTTGCATATTTCTTCTCTATGTCATGAATTATTTGATATGTGTGATAATTTCATTATGATGCAGTTTGGATGCATTGTGTGTTGGTGGAATGTTTCTGATGTTGTATGTTGTTAGGAATTAGAATGTGAACCTTGAGGGAATGATTTCTATGAAAATTTGGAGTTTTGGGAAGGGGTCGAAACTGATTTTCGTACTATTGCATAGCAGATAACTGCTTTGGTCGCAGTGGTAGCTGGTTACCATTTTGGGTGTAACCGATTACACCTGAGATAGTTTTTATAAAAATAGATTTTTTTTCAAAGGTATAACCGGTTACTGGTTATGGCGTAATCAGTTACACTGTCCAAAAGGAACGTCAACTGGGCAATTTTAAATGGTGTAACCCGGTTACTGGTTTTAGCGTAACCGGTTACATTATGAAGCAGAAGCATCGTATGGGCATTTTTTGGAGGTGTAACCGGTTACAGGTTTTTGTGTAACTGGTTACACTGGTAAGGTTTGACCATTGTTTTTGATCTAGTGGTAACCGGTTACGTGTTTTGGTGTAACCTTTTACACCTGCTGTATCAAACTTTAAAAATTCATAACTTGAGTTTCAAGTGTCCGATTGAGGCATCGTTCGAAGTGTTGGCACTACAACAAAACGTGCAAACAACAACGCCAGGTTTACAACGGATTCATATACACCGTTCTAATATATTAAAATTTTCGTGCCCAGTGAGTAGCTGGATTTATATACAGTGATTTAATGACGGTTGTCTATAAAAATTGTAGTAATAAATGATGTGTAGCAAACTTCAATTTTGAGCAACTTCAATTTTTCCATTTTTTAGAGTACATTAAGTGTGCGTCACTTAAGTTCTTTATTTAAAAAATAAAATGTAAATGATTTTACAACGGTTAGTTTAAACAACCATTGTTATACGCTTGTGTCACTTAAGTCCATTATTTAAAAAATAAAATGTAAATGATTTTACAATGGTTAATTTAAACAACCGTTGTTATACGCTTGTGTCAACTAAGTCCATTATTTAAAAAATAAATTGTAAATGATTTTACAATGGCGAAGAAAGTCAACCGTTGTTAGAGGACTTACATTTCCACTACGATTGCGTTACACAACTGAGATTTAAGGGTTTACTGATAAATTAAAAGAAAACTTATTCTGTATTTCTTTCATAAGACGCCCTAGGCGAACAAGCGAGTCAGAGACGACAGTGGTGGCATAATCTTTACTTTCTTCTCACACCCAAATCATGATAACATTTATACAATCACTTCCAATCAGCATCATCATGAATAATCAACTACATTGCAATCATGTATGCAAATGTACTCCACAACTAACTCATTATGCACGCAGTACCATCATGAATACTCAGGTTCATGTTGCTCCCAATCCACACCATATGACCAGAGCACACCAAATCGTTACCATTGCCATGGGTAACACTTCACTGATTCCCACCTAAAACCGGCTACTTGCTATTGATCCTTGCCATAGGACCAGAGCACATCAAAACTGGACAGAAGCCTGTACACCATGATGCATGACTCTTAATAATCACTATGCCAAAGAAGGGCTTAGACACCGCTTTTTTTGGGCTTAGACAGCGCTTAAAAGCGTTGCCTATTCCACCGTTGCTATAAGTAAAGACAACACTTTAGTTAATGAGAAAGCGCTGCTAAATGTCTGCTTTAGCCAGCGCTTTTACTTTGAAAGCGCTTTCTGTTTGTCACTTTAGCCAGCGCTTTGTCTTTAAAAGCGTTGTCTAAAGAACCCCTTTAGGCAGCGCTTTGACTTTAGACAGCGCTTTTGGTTATCTTTAGGCATTGCTTTAGACGGCGCTTTTCTTTAAAAGCGCTGTCTATTCTCTACTTTAAGCAGCGCTTTTTATTTAAAGCGCTGTCTAATGCCCACTTCAGGCAGCGCTTTTTTCTTTGAAGCGCTGTCTAATGTCCACGAAATTTTTTATATATAAAACTTAAAAAAAGCGCTGTCTGATATATACAATAAATATTTACCAGATTATCACCATATTTTGCACCAGATTTTCACCACATTTTGCACCAGAATATGCATTTAGAATGTGCACCAAATTTTCATAAATTAGACAGTCAAGCCAATAAATATGCACCAAATTTGTCTATTTATATATACATCTTTAATCCAATAATTTATGTATATAAAAAATTGATGATATTCAAGCTAAAAAACAACAATTCATATATCCTGTTAGCTACAAAAAATCTGATATTCAAGCTAAAAAACAACAACAATGAACTTGTTAGCTCTATCTTCTACATCTGCACATATAACCTGAAACAAAACAACAAAAACATTAGACAAAATATAGAAGAAAACAAAGAAGGCATTGTTCTTATCTGATATTCAAGCTGCAAGCATTGCCAAATCTGATATTCAAGCTGCAAGCATTGCCAAAAATGTCAACAAATGATCATGAGTTATTGAATATTTCCAAGTGCCTATGAAAATCAGTATATGATTCCAACCTTCTATGGCCAAGATATCAATCAATATTTGGCAGCACCAACACAATTTATGATTCCAACCTTCTATAACAAAAAACAACAACATTGCAACACAATTTAATATACTAATGACGACATATTATCTCATCAAAACTCAAACTTATATATACTCAAAATTCTCATCAATGAAAGAAAGACAATATACCTTATAAAACTCTCAGCTCAATAATGAAATGACACCATTTCATCCAATTGATCTTTTGAGTAATGAGCACATTTGAATTCATCAAAGTACTACATAATAATATAACATAGTATGATTTAGCTAAAACTATTTAATTATATGAGACATATGTGGTAAATATTAAAATAATTCCTAAGTTAGAAATCCATACCTTGGATGGAATATCTATTCGATCCAAAAGAAGAGTTTCTTTCATAAACCTCAACATGAAATATCCGCAATCTATTCCATTACGCTGACGAGGACACTACACATGGAAAGAAAATACTGATATATATCAGGATATACCCCTTAACTAGTTTTATCAAGTATCATCACTAATATAATCAAAATTGAGAAAATATACCTCCACTCTAATCCATGTAATGTTGTTGGCTTTGCTCTTTGGAACTTGAATATCTCTTTGTGATTGAAAAACTTGTATAACGCTAATAAAATATAAACGAATATTTAGAACATGTCACATAAATAAATAAATATACACACGAATATTTAGAACAATCTCACTTACGTATCAATCAACTTCTTCATATCTGGGTATGTTGCTTGATCATTGTGTAAAGAATCCAGATAATATACAATTTCTCTTATCGGATTAATTGCCACCAACAACCAATGTCCACTGTAAGATTAAACAAAGGTTAGATGGAAACTTTCTACACAACTTCAAAACACAAAAAATTATAATAGATGAAGTTAGAATAAAAATCTAACCCGTTGCCAGTATTATATGGTAAAAAGAACAACTTTTCTGTATCTTTGCTGGCCATAAATAAACCGAGTACATATTGTATGACTTCATCTGGTTTCTGTACGATTAACCATGAGTTGATAGTCATGGGAGATAAGAAAGCGAATCTTTGTTCCAATCCACGCGGGCGCATCAATTTGTCATACAGAAACCTTAAATAAAAACATCATTAACATATTAGACTATTCATTTGAAATGAGTAAATAAATTGTTCAATTAATTAAACAAAGTTGATCGGAGTATACCTAATGTATGTATCGACAACACCGATGCCTATTTCCAAATGTTTAAAAACTTGCTCCATATCCTCTCTACCAATTGTTTCCGAATATTCAAAACCAAAAATACCTTCCTCCATAGGTATAAGCCGAGTACCACCATCCGGAATATCTGTTATAAGTAAACATGTCTGAAGGCTCGACCTATACTCAGAAGTAGGTTTTTTTCTAGCCGCGGTCTTCTTAGCAACACCGTTTGTTTGTGTGGGAATGTTACTAATTTCAGGTATTTTACCCCAACTGACTTGTTCAATCTCTTTAGCTTGAATCTAAATATCATATAATTAGTTAGGTGAAGTATAAGATCACGAATTAACATTTTCCATGCATAAATATCATATAATTGTGTTGTACCTCTTTTCTCGATGCAACTGACTCGGTTTCCCGCATAATTCCTTTATCATTTGATTTGGATTTTGTTGGAGTCTAACATTACCATGTAAAAAAAATGTATGTAAAATGCCCGTAAAAAATTTGAATACCCAAAGGTTCATAATGGTTTTAAGCTTACCTTATCATCTAGGCAAATGAGACTTGACGGCCATGCAACAAACGATCCTATTGCATCTCCCAACAATGTTGCATCCGAAACATCGTCAGGTAGTGGTAATAAGGCATCCCCCTCTAAAACAATATCAATCGATACTTTCAAAAATCCAGTGGGGAGCGGTTTATGGTGAAGCATTTCTCCCAAAGTGTTATGCACTTTTCCCTTGCCAACCATCCGATAAGTCGGGTGACGATAAATAGAGTTGACAACGGGAAATGCCCTAAAACCAATAATAAATATGACATTGTTAATGTGCATATATGTCATTTAAATAAATTAAGCTAATTTAATTTCATAATAATATATATAATTACCTCGAGAATATTCGGTTGAAAATTACAATTGATACTATCTTTCTCACTAGTATCTTTAAAAGCTGAAGCTTGATCTCTTTCTTTTTGCTCTCTTTCTTTTTCCTTTTTCAATTCACGAACTTCAGATTGTAATGCTTCCAACTTTTCCTCCAGTTCTTTATTGCTAGCCATTTTTTTCTTTGGTTTTTTCAAGGATGTTGGAGTGATCCCATATCCCTTACCCCTCACACGACCAGAATACTCACGAACATCTAATGCTCGACTAAGTAGGCTCCTGCAATCATTGTCTTCATCTGGAGATATAGACTGAGATAGAGTCTCCTGAAATTCATATGAATATCTAAAATTTGACTTAATTATATGTTAATAAACTTTTGATTTAATTCAAGCAATAATGTTATACTTACACATTTCTCAAAAATTTGTTGAACATATTCTTTAACAACTCCATCCTTACCCACACGGGCTTCCTTCCACAAAACATGGTCCGGAAGAGATGTTTCATAACTTTTCTCCTTTGTTAACTACACATTAAGCCAAATAACATGATAAAAAATAACTCATGATGAACAAGTATATCATTGCAATTTATAGATACTTACTATAGATTGTTGTAAGCGTGCATATCCCATACGCCCTTTTTTGTATGGATACGCGAGACTTGATGCTCGTTGCCGATTTATGTCACTCACACTCTCAAATTCTGGGGTTTTTAATTTGGATTTAAAAGTTTCCCATTCATGAGTTGTAATCAAATCTGCATATTTCTGTGGAAGCTCTGCATCAATAAATTTTTTATCCGCATCCTTAAGAAACTTGTTTGATAAAAAAGATCTAAACCCTCTATGTATTTTTCCGGCCAATCCGAGTATATAATCTTTTCTGGTATTATCAATGTTGAAAGACCTCTACGAAAATCATACACAGAGTGCGTTAGTATAAGTAACTTAAATACATAATCGTCATTAAAAACAAATAACATCACATATGGTACCTGTATCTCAATCTATATTTTGTCTTTAGCATCTTTCAACGCTTTGTTTCTCCAATCATCACAAGTAATTGGAACTTCTCTCCTTGCAACTGAACCAAGATAACTTGTCAACGTTGAACCGTTAGGCTCAATTAGTTGGTTATCTTGACTCCAATGCACATCATGTTTTATGCCTCGATCTCTATCACGAATGAGTCGCTTCATAATTGTAATTCCTCGTCTAATTTCCCTTTCCACTGCATTACCGGTCTCATCTCCATCATGATTAGAATCATCATGTGGGTGATCCTCATTACTAGCCATCCAATCTGTAATAAGAGATTGTAATAGTTACAATTCCAACGAAAACTCATAAACATTTTTACTGAAACACTGAATTATCCGACACCCTTATTGAGTTCTACTATTTCGTTTTGTTTTCTTTCCACAATCAACAGAACAGAACAGAGATTGTAATATGTAGTGCATAAATATACTTGTTACATTTCATTTACAAAATAATGCAATATCACAATATTCTCACAATTCTATTATCTATGTTAGACATGTGCCAACATTAAAGAGAAAATTACATCAACAGAGTCAAAAAATTTGAATTATATCCACAATGACCTTTTAGCAAGAATCACTTCGCATAATAAAGCAATATGTTTTGTTCTCACTTATTGAGTTCAGAACAACAACATCAATAGAGTCAGAAAATGGGGAGTTCCTAAATTGATACACAGAATCATACATAGAGTGAGTTCCTAAATTGATGAACACTAAACTAAGCATAGAAATTAAGAACTGAATCAATCAAAGAAAAAGTATACCGTGAAAAAGCTTCAGTTAAAAGATTGCAACTATATCTTCTTCCTCTGATTGTGAAACCCAGGAGCCTCGCCGGAGAGGACGGAGGTGCGTGAGAGGACGGAGGTGCGTGAGAGAAGAAGAGAAGATTTTTTCTGGGTTTAGGGTTTTTCGCGAGAGAAGAAAAACAGTTATGAGAATAGAAAGAATGAATAGAATCTGTTTTTTAATTTTAATTTTAAACGACTTTAGCCAGCGCTTTTGTGAAGCGCTGTCTAATGAGTGCTTTTAACAGCGCTTTCGCTTTGTAGTTGGGCCTTTAGATGCGCTTTGAGTAAAGCGCTTTCTAATATGGGCCTTTAGCAGCGCTTCGTACATGGGCCTTTAGCAGCGCTTTTAAGAAGCGCTGTCTAAGGTGGGACTTTTAGCAGCGCTTTTTTAAAGCCCTGTTTAAGGAAGGCCTTTTAGCAGCGCTTTTGAATAGCGTTGTCTAAGGTGGGCCTTTTAGAAGCGCTTTTACACAATTTCGTACATACTTTCCGTGTTTTATTTTTTATTTAAGTTATAGCAGCGCTTTTGGAAAAAGCGCTGTCTAAGGTGCGCTGCCTAAAATCATTTTTGGCGTAGTGAATATGTAAAAAGGTTCGCCATACGCAATAATCAATCCACATACAGATCTCACCATTTATGCATCAAATCATTCATCATACGCAATAATTAATCCATGTTACAACATTAACAAACAACAATAAATAGCAGCGACTCATCGAATGTAAATTCATAGGCATTCATTCATGTTACTTCCCAAAACAACAACATATCATCATATAAACATAACAATTTACAAAATTATCCATTCATTCCACAACATGTATTCATACATCACTTCAACAGGTTGATTCATCATACTAAACATCAATAAACAACAACCAATTGTCGATGGCATCAGAAAAACTGACAAATCAATATGAAACAACAATTCAACACTATCCATTTTCGTTAAGCGAAGCCTTTGCTCGCTAAGCGAACTTCCACCAAGCGAAAAACCAGAACCCACACCCTGTCATGTTCGCTAAGCAAACAGAAGCTCACTAAGCAAACTCTCTCTAAGCAAAGTATTCTCTCTAGTCAGTCAGACATGCAAAAATACAAAACACGATTTGCCTCTGCAACAACCCCGAAACCCCTCAAATTCAATCCCAAACATCCCCAATTGCCCATAAAATTATATCACATGTATAAAACCACTAGAACATGTTAAATCACAATGTTACATCATCTAATTCATCCAATATCATCAATCAATGTTTACCCCAAAACCTTCAAAACCCTCAAACATGGTAGAAAACATCAATACCTCAAAACAGAAAATAGCATACATATAGGCACACGAAATTCATCATTAAAACAACCAACAACATCAAAAATTTATAGAAATTCAGAATCAATCACATCCTAATTGCCTTGAAGAGAGGAAAAACCTCTCATCTCTACCCCTTCATGGAAAACACCTGAATTGATAGCCCTTTCTCCCCCTTACCTTGGATTTTTCAACAATTGATGGTGAATTGTACAACTTCTACAAGTTGCCTCTCCAATTTCCTAGCTTTCTCTTTCTCTCTTCTTTTTGCCTCTTTTCTACGTATATGTGATGTTTCTCTAATAACCTAGCTTTTCCCTATTTTTAGAATATATACTACCCACCACTTTGTTCAATTATGAATTTTGCCCAACTCATTACTAGTCCCTCTGTTTTTTATCACTTATTTTCTCCAATTCTCACAAATGGTCAAATTCTATAATTTTTACTAATTAAATAATTAATTCAAATAAAATACTATTTATTTTAATAATTAATTAAAATTCTAATTAATTCTAAACAACCACATTCAACTCTTACTCTCTCTATACCTCTATTCCATGGATACTTCCCCCAACAATCACACAACAAACAACTAAAACACCAATTAATTAAATAAAATTCCATATAATTTAATAAATTAATTAATAGAGTTTGGGTGTTACATTTATATCCACGCACAAAACCCTAAAAGAGTGTTGGACGTGAGGGGGTGTATTAGAAAGATCTTAAGTCCCACTTTGGTGGGAGATAGAGTATTGAAAGAGTTAATATAGAGTGACATCCATCATCTTACAAGCCAGTTTTGTGAGAATGAATTAGGAAAAACTCTAATAACACACATTGGTGGGAGATAGAGTACGAAAAGAGGTTATATAGAGTGGCACCCCTCACCTTACAAACCGGTTTTGTAAGGATGAGTTAGGAAAAACTCTAATATGGTATCAAAGCCTCATTTAAGATCCATTGGGCTACTGACCATTTAATTCCACGCCTGAAATTTAAATCCTGGGCATGAGAGGCGGTGTTGAACGTCCATCATTGGAAAATCTATGGCCTGAACATGAGTTAATAAGTGGTGGCAATCCTCACTCTACTATCCAGTTTTGTAGGGTTGAGTTAGGCCCAACCACTCATTCTTAAGAATTATTAATAGCTAGCATATTATGTTTCAAAAACTGGATCTTTAACTGACATGGTTAGGTTTTTGATATAAAATAATCAATATAAGAACTAGAGATCTGATACGAATTGAAGGTTTAAGAAACACAAGAAAGAGGATTTGAATTGGGTTTCTAGATTAAAACTTTTTCACAACCCAAGAACACAAACATAAAATATTTAACGAAGATAAAAGACACAAAATTTTTATCCTAGTTCCATGTTAACTAAGCTACATCCAGTCAACCTACTAGAGTGATTTCGCCTTCTCAATAAGGAATTAATACAATAATCAAAGAATAGATTACAAACTCAAGGACAACTTGTCTAAGATTTCTTGAGAATCCCGACAATAACATAGTCTCTCAAAGAATTTAACCAAATGTTAAGATGACAAGATTATTTTTACAAAATGCTTCTAAAAATAAGTAGATATACAAGTTAAAATCAAAGATTGCAGTTAAGAAATATATTCAAGAAAGTGTTCTAAGTGTATGAACGTGATATAGGTCTTAGCGTGAAACGCTTCTCTTTTTATTTCTCACCTGTGTGTATGTGTTCTTATTATTCAAAACAGGTAGTTTTTCAAACTTCCAAGACTTCTGTATATAGACGAAGAATAGATTCATTAGAGAGTGGAATTGGAATATCCTCAAAATCACACCTATACGAAGGTCATTTGTTTCTACAACAGTAAAGTGGCACTTGCAGCATATAGTGGGTGAGGATGGGACGTGAGGAACGACGTTTGTGCAATAGTACAATCCTTTTTTATGGTCTTCAAGGTAACAGAAGGGATATTTTCTTTTGTACTGATGATACTTTTGCCATGTGTTCTTCTTTAAGTTGTTGACTTTTAGCCATTAACGTCTAGTCAGAGACTTCATATTAAAGTTTATGAAGCCTGAATAGAGTTCAGATCTTGTCTTCAGAACTTGGTGAGAATGAGACTTTCGAGTCTATTGAGATCAAATTTCTGAGACTTCATAGGCTTGAATAATCATAGTCATTCTTATAGTCAATCCGGATAGATTCTTTGCAGAAGTGTTAACTTGGTTATCCAGATGCTGGACATTCATTTAAGCACACCTTTGATTATTCGTTTTGTTCAAAGTCCGTCTATATTTTAGAGTTTGGTCGTTTATAGTTGACTTCTTCAGAGTCATAATATGTTTTCTATGATATGTGCTCTTAACAATATAATTAGAGTACAAAATAGTTCTTTATGCATATCAAGCTTTGTTTTCATCAAAACTCAAGAAATGTTGCATAATCAAACTTGTTCCGACAATATCCTTCTAAAATCTCTAAAGTTTATAGAATACTCTCAAGAATAATTCTTGTGAACATGTGTATGACAATGAAGACCAAACCTGTATAAATCTCTAGTGTATCTCTATATCCCCCATCACTCTACTTTATTGTTTTTCCTTTAAAACTCTAATTAAAAAAATTATTTTATTTTAAGTCAAAGTTTTTCAAACCGCAAATAACACCTCTTATTGTCTAAGGAGTCATATGTCCAACAAGTAGCATCAAAGCCTAACTCGTGTTTAAAGACTAATAGTCTTAGAAGGAAGATGACCTCTAACACTTATTTTAACAAGAGGACTTTCCTAAACACATTCCACCGCTTAATGGTGATAGGTTTGAATTATAGAAAACTAGAGTTTAAAAATTCATTCAAAGTATTTATTTCGAATTGTGAGAAACATTAATCAATGGTTCGATGCTCACAGTGTTAATGGTGAAATAGTATATACACCTGGTTGCCTTTGGACTAAAGAAGACAAGAGAAATATTAAATTAGATTTCAAAGCCAAAAACATTTTAGTCGTGTCATTAAATGAAAATCAATTTCAGTGGAAGCCTAGTATTTACGTTGCTTCTACGAACTACGAGGATCTTCTAGTGGAAGTCGAACATTTACATTCCCTCTAAGGACATCAAGGTTCTTTCAATGGAAGTCCAAAACTTATATGATCTTAGCAATCAGTATATGTTATGTGACTACGGTAATAAACAAGTTTTAAGAGAATTAGTACATTCGATGGCTGAGCGCTTTTCTCCATATTCAAAACATTGAAAAGAAAAACAACTAACTGTAATACTATCTTAGGTTTACGGAGTTTCATTTTCTTTGGATGAGTCATCCATTCAGCTCTTTTAGCATGTAGACTTCATGGAATAGTCATTGACATATGCAAAATGGGCTTTCCTAGTTAGGATGTAGTTTCCTCAATTGGGCTGGCATAATAACGTGTATGAGTATTAAGTTGTCGTCTTGCATATTTTTTGGGACCATGTTTGAGTTGTACCTTTTGGCCTCCGTCTTTCTGGTGGCAAACTCCCAGATGTGGGCGACAACTTTAGTCTCGTCAATATGGTCTGCTGCACATCTTAGTCTTGCTTGTTTGTTTAATTGAGCATAAAAAAAAGTGAGAGAGAGAGAATTCTTAACACCAGAAGCCAAATTTCCCACACTTCCATCTCTTATTAATAACTCTTTGTAAGAGATGAAATAAATCAACGTAACCCTTAAATTGAGAGATATTATCAAGCATATCTAATCTTTCAAATTTTATAAATTTTGATATATTGTTAGATATTTTATCAAATCAATTTATTTCGGCCGATAATAAGTTATTTGAAATATATCATTGATCATTATACAGGTTTCTGTAAGATGTTTAAATTGTTTTGAATTTTATATTTATGATCATTATAATAATATTTTATAATTTAATGGTTGAATTGATTTAATTTCTACAAAGAATTCTGTAAGATGTCAGTATGGTAAATATTAATCTTGTGTCAAAGAATCTTGGTGTATAAAATCCAATTTTATACTATTAAATTAAAACATTTTTATTTTTTTATTTTTTAAGAAACATTTTCTCTTTGTTGTTTTATGAGATATTTTTAATTATGTTGAATAGTCAATATTGAAGAAGAAAAGTAATAGCAATTTTTAATCAGCCAAAACCAAATGTTAACGTCTCGATTTGGTGCCCTTTAACATATTCCAACTTAATGAGTAGGAATGGCAAAAATATCCGTACCCGTTGATATCCGTGGATAAAATCCGTCACGGATATGGGGCGGATAACTTAATGGATATCCACGAATAAAATAAATGAATATTTAAATATTCGTTTGTTAATGAATATGGATATGGGTTTAGTGATATCCGTACCCGCAGATATCCATATTCGTTAATAAATTATAAAAATCATTTAAATATCATTAGTTTATTATACCTTATCTTTTCATCTTCAAAAATAAATAGTCTTATTATATTTCTTTCTTTTTTAAAATTTTCTTTGAAGAAAATCTTTTACATTTCATTCAAATTCTATTAGCCATTTCATATTTAAACTCTTCAATACTTCAAACCCCACTTCAACAATTTCACAGTCCAACCAACTAGTGTTTTCATTCCTCTATCGAACCAGTGTCTCCCTGCCTACTCCTCTGTTGTTCTCTCTTCCATCATAACTCACAATCACAATGTCTTTTATTTGTTTGGTTAAAATGAAATGTATGAATATTATGTTTGGATCTAATTATATTTTGGTGAATAAGAAGAAAATTAATGTGATGAAATTTTATTGTTAAATTAAACGCGAATTGTATGGATGTTATATGATAATAATTTTTTGTGTCTTTAAAATAAGTTAAAAGTATATTTAAAAAAAAAAATTTCATAAAAAAATATTATCCATGGATATCAGTAAATATCCACGGATACCGTAAAACCTGCGGATTACCCGCTTAGCGGATATCCACATAGATATGGGACGGATATGGATATTATATTTATCCAACGGGATGGATACGGATATCATAGTATCCGTTCCCATGAATATCCATTTACATCCCTATTCATGAGAATTAAATTACAATTTGTGGAGATATGGAACCTAGTTTTTCTGGCCACTTGTTTTTCTTATGGAATAACCTTATTTTTCCACAAGAAGAATATTCTTCTCAATTACTACCAAATTTTCATTTAAAATGTTCCTATAAATACATCACTAGAGCCCTATCATTTTTCATCAAACACTATTAAACATTTCTAAAATTAAAATGGGTGCATTTTCTCTATTGTGTGTCTTGGGATTAATGTTCACTGTGGGGAATTACGTTGCACATGCACAAGACTCACAGACCGACTTCGTGAACGCTCACTGTTAGGAAGCAAAATGCTAACCCTAACAAGGTAAGTAACAACTATGAATCTAAGAGAAAAAAAACTAAGAAAAATAGAGATAAAGATAAATTGGATTTTTCATTGATTCATTTTTAATGTGTCCAAGACACTACATATATAATGATATTAATGGGCCAATGACTAAAATATCCAAATACTAATGGAAGCCCAATACAATAACAATTAAACTAAAATACCAACTAAAATATAACTTGATACTCTCTATCATTGCCGCGGGGTTCACTTGAACCTTGTCCTCAAGGTTCTAAACCTACTCCGGGTCCCATTGCTTAAACTGAACAATCACAACCTCAACATTAAACTTTCCAGCCAAGTAGAAATCGCCTCCACCAACACTTGCATCAGTATTGCTCACATGGAGAACAGAAATTTTCTTACCACCAAAAGGAACAGAGACCAAAACTTGAGGACTAAGCGAGCTCACATCCCACAAAGAAAGTGATTCAGCTTCAGCTTGATGGTTACTTGCACTAGCAGTGTTCCTAAATGTTATATCTTGACCAATAAATCCATCAACTTGAGTCAACATGTGAGACAAAGTTCTGTTGGGATATATATTATCAGCCTTCAGCCTGTCCCTAATTCCATAAGCTGGAACTTTGGCATTCATGTAGGCCTCTATAAGAACATGGTACTGCCTAATTCGAGATGCATAACCAGCTTGTTTCATACTATAGAAAATATTTTCCGAATTATGGATGTCGCCTCTCTTAGCATACTGCTCCAGAATAACGATATAGGAAGAAAATAATGGCTTCATCTGACTCTGCTGGATTGCCTTCTGCAGAATACGATCGCTAGGGTCAATGCCTTCAAACCTTTGAGGGAATCGAACATAACATATCCTGTCATCATAAGGAAATGAAGTAGATCCAATCCAAGCATCACCAATGATGAACTCAGAAACAGTGAAGATATATGCACTATCAAAATCCATTAAATGGTATCCTAACCGTTTTACTCGGTTATCCGTCGCAGAACCAGGTCCATAGTTCGCAAACCCTCCGTAATCCAAAGTGTATAACCCTTGATCATTATCAGAAGAAGACCACTTTTTCCATCCCATTGGATCAATAACACATCAATGTAAGACTCAATGTAAACAGTCCTAGAATAAACCCTCCAAGGCCTTCCAAGGTAACTCTGCACATTGTTCGAGTTGTTATACAAATCAGTAGTAGCTAAAATTGAACAGTTTTGAAGTGAGATGTCGGTGTCTTCGTCAGGAGAATCTCTTGACTGTGCTGTGATGACAGTGAATTGATCGGCTAATGGCATTTGTCGCACCCTAATTTTTGACCCTAAGATACCCGCTCCGCTTTTGTATGGCATATTAGGTCTATCTTTTGTGCATAACTAACTGCTTTATCTAGCTTTGTCTGTTTGTTTCTCTTTAAAGGACAGGTGCTGCTGTAGAAGATTCAAGGTCCTGAAGGTTGTGTTGTGTGCGTGTTTGTGGAGGTTCCTCTGGTCTTTGCAAGATGTGTGTTGGACTCCCGTGTGATCGTGTCCTCGTCCCTTTGGTCCCTAAGCCACCACAAAGTCTCTTATTCCCTCAGATCTCTCAGAAGACACCACAGAATACTAGATCCTTATACCCTCTGTTATGGAATTGGGTACCCTAAGACTGGTCATTTGGTTGTGTGGTAAAGTTATATCACAAGATGGCATCTCCCTCCCTCTGTCAGCTCCTCGAATTCGAGATATTGTGCCGCTCTATGTTCTTAAATGACGGTTCATCAAGGAAAGTTCAATTTGAGAAGAATTAGAAGATGCAAGTCTATAAGGACAAGGTTATGAGTTTAAGCGTAAACTTCAAGTCAATACTACCCATCGCCATTCAAGATTCAAGGGTGTCTTTGTTAAGAAAATCTTTCAAGTGGGAGAAACTCAAAGGGTACAGGATTTCAATTTAAAGTGATACAAAATCAAAAGACTTTTATAAGTCAAAACCATTCAAATTGGTTGAGTCCTAAGTTATCGTGCCATGATTAATTCAAAATGGTACAAGACTGGGAAGTCCTTTACAGGAAATCCAAGCTCTGTTTCTAAAAATCCAAAGATTCACAAACTTCAAATACTCAAGTTACAATTAAGGCAGAGACGCCCAAATATGAGTTGATGGTAAAGAATGACATGTTGCTATATATTATTTCTCAAAATTCTTGTGTTGAATATTTACTTGGAAAGTGGAATGATTCGTGATGCTTTGAATTTCTTGCAATAGTCTCGAGAGGGTGGTCAAGCACAAATTATATGATAACGTGATTGTTGGTCCCTAGAAGCTGCAAAATTGATTGTACAACACGCGTCCTATAAAAGCGAAGTTCTTGCAAAACTTCTAGTTTGATTCACGGTCCTTGCATGGAGTCCACTGACGCTGCACAAGTCGCTTCAAGAAATATTTTCTTGCAAGAAGGACACATTTACAATGCCAGTAGCTTGCTCTAGATGAGTGTTGTACGCAAAAAAAATTTCTACTTCATTACAGAAGCATATCAGAATGTTCAAGATGCAATACAAGTCTGAAATCTCAATTTTACATCATTCCAAGGACTCAAAGCGTACAAAGTTTACATGATAAACAAGTTAATTCAGAAACTCAAAATTCAAGACCGTTGCTCCTTCAACTCTATTCGAAAAGCTTCTAACAACACCGGCCTCGCTGCTATTGAACTGAGCACAAGTGCTGTTGAGAATGAATTGACTTCCAAGACCAAGTTAGTTATCGACTTTTGGACCATTCATAGCCACAAACGGTTTTCGACTAACATCGTTGTTGAACGAGAATCTAGCAAAGGTTCGTGGCAGGATCATGCTCCCGAATGCTACCAAACTTGCCGAGACAAAACAGGATTGCGTCGCCAAAATAATCTATTCCTGCAGACAAAGTTAGATGAATAAGTGATTGATGGGCAGTAAAGGAAGAGCTACTGAGGAATCGAAAAATTCACCAACAGGATACCGAAAACAATTACCGTTATAGAGATGATGTGCAAAGGAGATGGAGTCACCATCAGTAATCCAAATAATGAATCAGATATGTATTCTCAGAAGATAACATCTGAAGTAACATATAGAATGATTACTAAATTTACAGCATTTGCGAGGGTGAAAAAGTTCCGAAAACCCAATCTATTGTCAAACATGGTTCTGACCCAGGTTGTTCCAAGGTCTCGCCACTTGCTACCACAGCCTGTTCAAAACAGTTTTAACCAAGTTACAAGGACACTAGAAAGAAAAGAGTACCAAGAATCTATAAGTTTGTCAACGACCTTGAAACGTGATTAAATCGAGATCAAGTACAGCATAAAAGTCCTCAAAGGATCATAACAGCACTGGATATGCAGGAAGACATGGTTCCAACGATTGAATACTTACATGAACTGAAAGGGGAAGCTATGCCAAGCACGCACCGCACGTGTTCACCGTCTGTTCTAAATCCTGCTTCACCACAACACAACATCTGTAGCAGCATATAGACCTGAATGTACAGAAAGATGGCCTTGAATCACAACATGCTTGAGAAGGAATTACATTTCAAAGATATTTGTAATTTGGAAGTGTACGGATCCATGAATTCTGTTCTCAAGAGCAAGCTCACCAAGTCTGCAAGGTAAATTGAAACAAGAGATTTTCGATCATTATTTTTCTCAAACTCAAAGGGCTCGCCTCATGTCGGAATCTACGTAAATGGTCTCATTTTTCATTACAAGGGAAGTGCATCGAAGTCCTACAGGATGTGTCGGCTAACTTTTCAAGTGCAGTATCTTCTTGAACAAGTCTAAAAGCATGGACATGACGAAAAGCCTCATATGCAAACATCATCAAGTGTGTTGAGTGATGCCGTTTCTTCAGGGTGCAGTCAAACATCAAGGAGTCTGCAAGAGACGATTCATGGCGACTGGGCAGAACTGGTGGCATGTATTGACTAGTCCTTCAGGAACTTACGAGAGCTTCAGCAAGTTCTAATTGCTAGTACAGATTTACATATCCATCATGATCCAGATGGTACTGTATCGAGCTACCGACCTGTTGAGGAAAGAAACCGCGTTTATCCCTACGTCAGCTAGAGTAATTCATAAAGAAAATTGAACGTAATCCAATCAAAGAAGGAGATTCATACCGACACATTTACAAACGGCTCCAAACGTAATCCAATCAAAATAGAAACTCCTTCAATGCCATGTTTCACCTGCATTTCCAAAATACAATTACACATGAGCAAGGAAAGAAATCAAGAAGCATTCATGACACACGTGACTTTTGAATCATGCCCAATCATCATCATCAATTAATCAATCAAGGATAAAACTTGAGCAACACTAACTAATCAGATTTGTGAGATTTTTTATTGAAGGCACGAGCAATTCAAAATAACACATTATCGTCAAGCACGGACAACGACGGCAGCTTTTCTTCGACAGGCACTGAAACGGTTAAAATGAAGTTTGATGTGTAAGCATTTAATTCAGAGATGTCTACAAAAGAAACTAATAGAATTAGAACCAAGATTGGAGGAGAGAGACATAAATGGTCAGTTTCTACGCAAAACATAGAGAACCTGCGCATTGCCAGTCAAAACGATTTCTGAAGCCGATCAGTCACCTTTTTCTTTGGTACGTCCCTTGTGTGCAGTTAATACATCAGTCCATTCCAGTTCAGCTCCGATGCTGAGTTCTTCAACAAATCTCCCCAATTACACCAGTAAGGTTTTAAGCTCCGTCAAGAACTTACTTCCTATGAATTTGTTGACGGCGCCCTGCAAAATGCAACCAAGCACGTTATTCCCCTCTTACCAAAGACAGAGCATTACCAGACATCACCAAAACATTCTAAGAATGTACCAGACAAGGTTTATTTCTGTCCAACACAATCAGACATTACACACATATCAGACAATATTCACAATCAATGTAATACCTCAAGGCCTTCAATCGCACAATCTTGGCCAATCAACGGAGATGGAAGATATTCAAAGAGCAATTAATGTTAGAGAAGAAGAGTATCAAATTCAAGATTCACCGAAGACATTCAACAATAGAATTTCAAGCTTCCTAATTTGAAGCGCTTTAAGTTGGGGAAGAGAATCAAAGGGTTCATGGCAAGGAATTAGGTGTGATCAACAATTTCCAAACACATTCAAAAATAAATTTCAGCGGTTACTAAAACTTTCCAAAACCAACTTCCCAAGTTCGTAAAAATATATTTGTTCCCAGAACAGAATTGGACAAGAATCACAACCATCAAGTGTAAAATCGTTCAAGACAGTAAGGGAAGGTTTTCAAAAAGTTTCCAAACCGTCCAAACCATATATCAGAGCAATCAAATCATATCAGGACCAAACTCAAACAAGGCAACAATTCAAAAACCTTCCAATTTCAGAATCAGAGTCAAATCATATTTATCACACCAACAATCAGCATTCAAGAACTTCCCAACGTATCTCATCATTGGCCATCTATATAAAGGGTCACATTGCATCAGAAAAGGGACGAAAAAAAAAACAAGAAAAAGAACCCCTAGAGAAGAATCAGAAAACCATCGATTCACAAACACGTCCATTCCCAACCAAAGATTCCAAACCCATACAAAAATATAGAGATTCAAAGGCATTTCTACTCGTCATCGCCTCCTATTCAGAAGAAGAAAGACGAAAAAAAAAACATCAAATCCAGAACCTCACACCAATTACACGCTACACTTTTCAAGAATAGTATCACATACATACACACAGCTTCGCACCAGAATTCAAAATCAAAGCTCGCAGCAGCAATCCATACGAGAACCAATCATCACATATAAGCAGTAGTGCGTATACAACACACAACAACATCATCAGAGAAGCATCACGCACGGCGAGAAAAGACCATACATACGCAGAACATACACGGTGAGGGAAAGAAGAAGGAACTTATCTGTAGACGGAGTTTTTCTTGAAGGTCTCGAGTGCTTCTCTTCACCTTCCATCTCCGGCGCCCGTTTGCTTTTCGCTTTACCCTATAATCGTTGTAATTGTAAATCTCCGAAATCATAGTGGATTGGGGCTGGGAATCGTGGGGTTTAGGGTTGATTGTTTGTTTGATTCGAGAGGGAATGAGAGGTTGAGAGAGTTGGGAGCGGCGGCGCCGCTAGGGTTTTAACCCTAGTTCCTCTTTTCATTTCGAGCGAACAGAGAGAGAGAGAGTTTGAACGTGAGAAAGAGATAAGATAACGAGAGAGAAGAGCATTTGCGTTCGTGTGAGGCCCTCCGTTTCGTTTTTTTATTTTAACCTTTTTTTTAAAACCGTTTTTTGTTTGTTTTAAAATAATTAGTTTGTTAATCTAATATAACTAAACTTTTTCAACAAATCTGTTTTAGAGGCTTAATTAATAAAACCTTTTATTTAAGTACTAAAATTAGATAATTGAACTTTTTATAAAAACGTTTAATCTTTTAAAATATAATTCCTCTTTTCTAACTTTTTTAAATAGACTAAAACCTTTTGTTAACCTTTCTAGTTAATTTATTTTCTAGTTAATTAGCAAAAAACTTTAGTTAACTTTTATTTATTAAAATATTAAGACTAAAATCTTTTTGTTAAGAAACCTCATTAACTATTAGTATAACTTTAAAATTAATTAATTTTTTATTAAAATATTAAATCATATTAAGATAAAAACCTCAACCTTTTCTTTTTCTTTAATTAAAATAATAAACCTTAGAATCAACTCTCTTTTCTAAATAAATCAAAACTCTTAGAATTTCTAGCGCCCGAGTGTACGCTTGCTTGTTTATCTTATCCTGATATCATGTCTTTACTCTTGTTTCTTGTTTATTCCTGCCCAAACCTTTCAAAAATAAAAATTCTCGATCCAACGTCGAGCCAATTTTCTACCTATGTAAGTCGATCGCCTTAGGGCATCGCATTCGACCTTTTGATCACAAGACACAAGTCTAGCATCACTTTGCTAGCACACTTGCCTAAATAATATAATTAATCGTTAATATCCAAGGGAAAATCCCATGCATGATAACCACGTTATTGTGCATGGTGCATATCATTTGCATCATAATCGACAAACTTAAGATAAGATAATTAGATAACTCTAGGATAGACTTGCTAGGTTAGTCCCCCTCAACTTTGATTTTTAATCAAACTTTAGCCTACCTAATTCTCCACACAAGAGAATTAGATGTTAATCATCTCAAAGAAAGGGACATACAATCCCATACCCCACAAAATACAAACATTTTCAAAACTGTGGTGGTCTTTCTTAAGATGATGACTCATCTTCTTCACTTACCCTTAAACCCTTAGCAAAACAAATATAACAGATAATATAAAATGAATCAAGAGGTTCCTGTAGAGTACTACAGATATCTAGGATGCTAACACCTTCCCTAGGTATAACCAACCCCCGAACTTAGAATCTTAGTGCATTTGCATTGCATTGTGGGTATTCGGTCTTTCTCCCTTCCCTTGGATAAAATCAAAGACGGTGGTGACATTAAAAATATGCGATACAAAGTAACTAATAGCTTGTTATCCAATTTTCACCGCGACAGCATTCTTGAAACAATGTTACATGCTTGGAAAACTACTGCTGCATTTCCAAATATGTAATCTATGGTCCCAAATATGTCACATTCTCGGTAGAATTGTCTAAAAGAGTGAACATAAAGTGTGTCTTGGTAACCATACATTGCACATTTGTAAAAAGCTGTTAAGTCTGCATTCACTCTTAGAGCAACTGCTTGATGCTTCTCCGGTCCTGCCTTATTCTCAAAGGATATATCTCGGGCTAGAAAACCCTCACCAGAAACCGCTAAAGTTGCAGATCTGAAGGTAGTCCAGCCATCAACAACACTTCTATTACCAGTCATGAAAGTGACATCACTTCCATCACCAAGTAGAACAATATTGGTTTTATAACTCAAAATTTCAACATTTTCTTCATACACACCTTCTTTCACATAGATTAATATCCTATCATAGCTGTTATTCGGAGCAAAGTTAACGGCATCATTGATAGTGCTAAAGTTTCCACTTCCATGCGAGTTCGGGTCATACTTTGTAACATTGTTTGCCAGAACTACCATCCAAGGCCAGACAAACTCATCTTCAGCAGTATCCACAATGGGTGACTTAGCAATAACCATATCAAGTGACTGATCCCTTTCAAGGGCAGAGTGCTTAGCAATATCTTTGACAGTCTCACCCTGGGAGTCAGCAGCAACCCTTGAAGCATGTCTCAAAAGCTCACTCCAAGAGTAATAATCCTTGTTGCAACAAAACGGATACCTAAATGTTGAGTCAGAGATTTGAAGCTTATGATAGTAGTAATCATCTTTCAACTCAAGGAAATATCTACGCCGGTAATATTCCAAATCAGATTCAGGAGTATGTTCAGATTTTCGATACATCTCAAACCTAATAGCTGCTTCCCCGGCAACAAGAGCCGCTTTGAGCTTTTTATGTTTCTCCATGAATGCTTGTTTGTATCTCCACTTATCAACAAATATTTTCATCTCTTTAGATTTCTCAACAACTTGCATCACAGCATCAAAGAAACCTCCCTTGACCATAGCATACAGGAATGCATCAACCAGATTCTGGTCAAACTTGATCCCCTTCGGTCCATCGGCTGATAATTTGCGCTTAACGTCATTCCACAACATCATTACATCAAAATATTTCTCTGCCGAAACATATCCGTTAATCATGGACAAGTAAGTCTGATCATTTGGCTCAAATTGCAGGAATATCATCCTTCTGAAAGTTCTCCTTGCATCTTCTAGTCTACCAGCTTTACAAAAAGCATGGATTATAGAATTCCAATCGTGAGCACCAACTTCAACACGTGGATCCTCGACCACTTCATCTAAGAAAGCTGCCATCAACTCAGGTCGATTATTCTCCATCAAACCTGTCATTATAGTCAAGTAACTCCCTTTCAAATCAGGAATCCCCGCCTCTCTCATATCCCTAAACAGAGAAAAGACCGACTGAAAGTCTTGACATGACATCGACGTTTCTATCAGAGCATCATATGTTTCCACGTCCAACTGAAGACCTGAACTACTAATCTCCATTACCAACAGAGTAGCCTCGGCAGTTCGATTCTCTTTGCAGTAAGCCTTCAAGATTGGCACATAGACTCCAAGACCAACAGGGCCTCCCAAAGCATTCATTTCATCGAGAATATTGTGCGCTTTGTCTGATAGTCCAATACTAACATATGCATTAACAATGCCAAATCCTATAGACTCGTCAACTTTGATATTTGAAGATTCAAACTTCTGAGCTTGAATAATCAAATTAGCTAAACCTTTGATATTTCCCATCTGCAGATATTCCTTAACAACTAAGCAAAAAGTATCTCTATCAAAACTCCAAACTTCCTCCCCATCTCTATCATTCAGACTACTGAGTAAACTCGACTCCACAGAAGCTAAATTACCACACTTAACATAACCACTAATCAAATTAGATAGAAGCATTTATTGTTTTTCGAGTAACCAAAACCCGTCATCAAAACTTTTAACTCGTCTATCTTATCTCCTAACCCTTTAAGTGCATACAAATAAGCAAGAAACCCAAAACTAAACTCATCAGGTTTAACACCAAGATTCGACATTATTCCAACAACTCTCTCAGCATCAGTAACCGATTCAAGGCAACAACAGCAAGCTTCAAGAGCAGCATTGAACGTGCAAGAATCAAATGCATTCTGGGTTAGATTTATGAAAAAAATGTCTCCTACATCTAATATCTTCGGAGAAGCCGCTGGAAATGTTGTCGGCGTCGGCAATATCACCGGAGAAATTGCTAGATCTGTCGGAGATAGAAATGACGTGGGAGATGTACCTTTTTTTTCTGATTGAAGTGCTTGTTGTGTGTTGTGAAGGTCTGATGATTTTGCTTGGTTCTCTTCAATATCCGCTGAGATTGAATCCATGGAACTTGCTGCTACATGCTCCACGAAATCATCACAAGTGGGTTCTATTTCCTCTTTTAGATCTGGCTCCTTCTCGTCTTGAATTGGTAAAATGGGTCTCCATTCCGGTTTAAATCTCCATAACAAAGCTGTTGTAAATGTATCCCAACTATATCGGCGATGAATACGAGACCACCATATCCACCATTTGAGAGCAGAACCTCTCAAAGCTCCAACAGCTTTCAACACCTTCAATGACTCATGGGTTCCATGCTCTTTGAAAAATTTCTCAAAACAAAGAATCCACCAATATGCTTCATCTTCTCCATCAAACAATACTATTGTCATGAGGTCAAGCGGAAGTGAGATCGAAAATGAAAGCACCAAATTGTTAGGAAGCGAAATGCTAACCCTAACAAGGTAAGTAACAACTATGAATCTAAGAGAAAAAAAAACTAAGAAAAATAGAGATAAAGATAAATTGGATTTTTCATTGATTCATTTTTAATGTGTCCAAGACACTACATATATAATGATACTAATGGGCCAATGACTAAAATATCCAAATACTAATGGAAGTCCAATACAATAACAATTAAACTAAAATACCAACTAATATAAAACCTTAAATTATTAAACTAAAATATAACTTGATACTCTCTATCACTCACAACGCAGCAAGATCCCAGGTTGGTGTTTCAAATATTGTTTGGGACAACACTGTCGCTGCTTATGCTCAAAACTATGCTAACCAACGTAAGGATTGTCATCTGGTCCACTCGGGTGGCCGTTATGGGGAGAATATCGCAAAGAGCTTCAGCGGAGACTTGAGTGGCACAGATGCAGTGAAATTATGGGTGAGTGAGAAACCAAACTATAATTATAATAGTAACACATGTGTTGGTGGTGAATGTCGCCATTATACTCAGGTGGTTTGGAGAAACTCGATACGTCTTGGATGTGCCAAAGTGAAATGTGACAATGGAGGAACATTTGTAACTTGCAACTATGATCCACCTGGTAATTATCCTGACCAAAGGCCATACTAAGTGTGTGATTCATATCATCACTTGTTTCAATAAAGCTATAGAAGGCATATCTCTATCATGAATAAATAAATAAGACAAGAAAAAATATGTATGTGATGAGTTTATGACTCATTATTTTGAATATGATGATAGTTTACAATAATGTTTATGCGAGTTAATCGTAGGTATAACTTGCAAGTTAATTAAAACCATCTGTTTAAGAAATGGTGGTATTTTATATTTGAAATCTCTTTTCTCCATCAAAATATAATGGAATAAATAAGTTTGGTATTTTGTATTTTTATATATCAATGTTTTTTTATAAGCAATAATATTACCCTTGCAAATAATGGAAGAACAAAAGTTCCCAACTTAAAGAAAAACTTTAATACTAAAGCTAAAGAGTATTATGTATATCAATGATGAGTACTAAAAGTTTGAAGATTTTTCGAAAACAATGCATTTGCCATTAAAGTTTATTGAAATAATAAAAATATCCTGGAAACTCTTTTACGTGGAAAATAAAAAACTTTAAATTTGATTTAAGTTTAGAAGTCGATTATACATCTGATGTGTACTAGCACATTACGGTATCCGTTTAAAACAATGGTTACCTTTAATTGATTGTGAAAAAATATTGGTAGCTTTATTATATTTATTTTTTCCATATTAAAATGTGAATTAAAATAGAAATAAAAATTTAAAGATTTTGGTTTTTTTGTTATCATTTTGAAGGGAAAATGCTTTCAAAAAAGATTATGATTAAAAAAAAAATTCTTAGTATTGTGTTTGACAAGAGTTTTATATTACTTTTAAGTATCTCATGGTGCGATGAAAATTTTAAAATTAAATAGTTCTTGATAAAAAAAATCTTTATGTGGATTGAATTTAATTTTTTTTTTTAATAAGCAATTGTATTAAAAGAGTAGGAGAGATACTCCAAAATATAAAGAAAACGGCAACTAATGCCTACCACAAAGAATAGGATTAGAGTGCCAGTCACCAAAATTGATACAACCGGGTCGCTTGTGCTTTAAACTCGTCCAAACCCAGGATCTAAAAACAATCGCCGAGATACAATTAGTAAAACTAAAAACCGCATCATTGAAAAGAATATCATTGCGCATTGTCCAAATACTCCACACCGTAGCCAACCAAATTGTTCCCACCGTAATTCTGTCCGTAGAGTTATTTATCTGATAATGATTCCACGGAAAGATGATTAAATCCTGCAGCTGCAAGTTAAAGTCTGGATTAAATCCTGGATTGAATTTAATTGAACATTATTTTGATTGCATTAATTCAGATAAACAAAGTCTTGTTGATTTTTTTGATAACACTACCAAAAAAGAGTGACGAGGGTGGCTACGTCTTGAAGGTCCTAGTCAACGCGTGAGAATGCAAATCCACCAAAAAGACAAGTAATGAGAGATGCGATTGAGGAGGGCCAGAGTTAGAGTAATTGTGACATGATGAAGATTTGGAGGAGATGGGATTAGGGTTATTAGCTTTATGCTTCAAAGACAATGGGAATTTTGGAAGAAAAAACGAACGATTTTTTTATTTGAGAGAAAATGGTAATAGGGAAAGAAAAAAAGGGAAAATGCGCTCTAACGGTATTCATGAAATAGTCTAATGAATTATCAAAAATGAAAATAATATTTGTTATACCGTTCAACTGTGGCAAAGATTAATTTTTATCTTAAGTCAAAATAAACGTTAGCAAATAATTGTGGCTAAAGAACATTTTTTTCGTATTCATGAAGAAAAAATTCCCAAATTACAAGGTACTACTTATACACATCAATATGTCTTTGGGGTCATTTTCATAAACTCTTTGCACCTCCCTTGGGCAAGTTTCAAAGAGTTGCATTTTTATGCTTTTTCTTGTGCCTAATTTTGCTAGGACATCCGCGTAGCTATTGGACTCTCTCGACACGTTAATGCATATATAAATAATCTCCTAATTTCTGTAGCTCCAACTGAATGAGTCGAGTGAGCATTAATCAGTTTTGCTTCCCTTTAAGGACCTTCATGTTTCCTCGCACACGTATTTCGAATTTGTTTGGATTATCACAGTTCTATCTTTATATATGTCATTGAATACTTTTAGACTTTCGAGGATGCCCCAATGTTCGACTACCAACACGGAACATCAATCTATTGGTTTTTGTTAAGAGTCTCACATCGGATGATATATGGCATGAACATGTTTTTATAAGTAGGGCAATTCTCACCTTACCAACCAATTTTGTAGGATTGAGTTGGGTTAAAATTCTAACACTATCATGATATCAGAGTCTGGTTACGATCCAGGGACCTGTGGGTTATGGGCCCACCGATCCTAATAAGATTACAACACGAGGCCGAGATGGAAGGCCGCCACCACAAGATTGCTTGCATTGGTGCATGCCAGGACCTGTAGATACTTGGAACGAAATTGTGTTAGAAATCAATAAGAAAGAATATGAAAGTGATAACGCATCACGAGATTATTATTTTCGTCGGCAACCACACTGCGTTTGTCTTCTAAGCTCAGAAGGGTGTGTTGTGCAGTTACATGCCTATCTTAAGAAGGGTAAGATTGGTCAATTTTTCCCCACTTATAAAGACATGTTTATGCCATATATCATCCGATGTGAGACTCTTAACACACCCCCTCACGCTCAGGATTAGACAACTGGAGCGTGGAAATAAATGGTGGGTGACCCGATAGCGGAAACCATAAAAGGTGGTCTACCGGATCTTAAACCAGACTCTGATACCATGTTATGAAATATGGTTGGACCTAACTTATTCCTACAAAACCGGTTGGTAAGATGAGGGGTGTCACTCTATATAAACCCTTTATGAATCCTATCTTTAGTCAATGTGGAATTTGGGTTTTTTTCCCAATACACCCATTCACGCCCAGCACTATTGGGTTTGAGGCGTGGATATAAATAGTGGGTGGCCCGAATTATTGATGTCTGAGACTTGGTTTTTCCAATAGCTTTGAAAATTCGCAAATCCAATTTCCATTACTATTCCTTAAGACACCTCCACATCTTGCCTTGTTCTCATGGTCCATCGATCCATCAGAGTTGAGGGCCACCATGTTCTCCGAAGGCGGCTTCCATTGAGTATCTTTGGTTACCCTGGTTCTTGTCATAGACTTCTTGCTCATATGCACACTTTCCTAATATCGCTCCACTCTTTGAATGATAACCTGCATCATATTTACAGGCAGGATATAGTCGTTCTCGTTCAACCTCTTATTCTTCCAAAACCATATATCATGCCATTGACTAAAAATAAATTATAGTTGTTTTGCTGCCAATTCTTTCCTTTCTTAATATAGTTGTTTTGCTGCAAGTTCAGTGAAATCCATTCCTTCCCCTTGACTACAAAGATATTATCCCAGTATTTATGTTCTACAAGATCAAGCTATATTTTTCTAACCATAGGATAGTCACAAAGAGCATGTATCATAGTCTCTTTCGTGCTACCACAACAACACAGTAGATATACAGAACTCTACTGTGCTGTAGCATTCATATGAAGACACGGACATGATCAGGGACCTGTCATTCCCATATCATTCCAGGTGTTATAAGCAGAAGATATAGAGAACTCTTTGTTTTTTATTGCTCCCCGCCTGAAGACATCATTGCCAAGCTCTTTACTTGGAGTTTGAATTGCAGTAATCTTGTTTAGAATGTTTTGATGAAATAATTCTCTTAAAACCAATCAATCCCACTCCCCGTTCTCCTTAGCAAAATTCTCCACACGCCAGTGCAACTTGTCTTGTATGTTGACTTTAGCGTGATCCTCCAACATCACATTCTTATCAACCCAACAATCTCGCTGAGCATTGACCCTTTCCCCATTACCTATGTTCCAGATGAGGTTATTTTTCATCTCCAACCAACATGTAGTAATGTTCTTCCATAGGCTAGAATCGAAAGTCTTTGCTTCTCTTAATCGATTTCCGGTAAATTGTCTTCCATATATTCCTTTGAGCACTTTACACCATAATGCATTATCACCTTTGTAGTATTTCCAGCTCAATTTTGCGATGCACGCATTATTCACCATGACCAAATTTCTCAGTCCTAGACCCATGTTCTTCTTGGATTTTACAAAATTACCCCACTTCATGGTATGCATCTTCTTGTTTTCCAAGTCTCACCATATTAATTTCCTTTGAGCTTTTTGAATCTCTTTAAGGGTTCCTCTTGAGGACCTATTACTCATCATAGTGTAGATATGAGTGGCTTCTGGAAGAAATTTAGGAAGCATTACTCTCCTCGCCATGAATAAATTTTTAGCTTTCCACATTGATAATTCATTATGAATTTTATCAATGATATGTTGAAAATCCCTTGCCATAGGACATTTACCTGTGAGAGGAACTCCAAAGTATAGACATAGCTTCTTCGTTTCTTTAATCCTCCCAGCATAGATAGCTCTTTTCGCATTCTGACCGCAGTATTTCCAAAAAAACAAAAGATTAGATTTTTGTGAAGAGGTACTGCAAAATATGTCCAGCACCGCGCGAACCTCTTGAATTTGTCTTACAGTAGCTTTACCAAAGATTAACAAATCATCGGCAAATACATTATGAGATATTTGTGGCCCATTCCTCCCTATCTTGATACATTCCCAATTACCGTGATTCACTTCATCTTGGATCATGTGTGTGAGTTTATCCATACATAGCACGAAGAGAAATGGGGAGATAAGATCCCCTTGGATAAATCCTTTCTTCAAAGAAAAATACTTTCCTTTTTGACCCTTTCATAAGACAACCATATTAACTGAAGTTATAGCTGACATGATGACCTTTAAGATGTTGTTGGGTAGCTTAATTTCCATGAGCACATTAGCCACAAACTCCATTTGAGCATGTCGTATGCCATAACTAACTCTAATTTCATAGCAAATCCTCCTTTCTTCCCTTTCATATAATGCGTACTATGAAAAATTTCTTGAGCTACTATGATGTTGTGTTGAGTACTACGCCCAACAATGAAACTAGTTTGATATGGGGAGACTTCCTAATTTCTTCTTCTCAGTGATTTTGCATCCCGTATAGGTTGTTTCCTATGCTCTTGCAACTGCAATACAGTTTTGTCTCTAGCGGTAAACGACGAGAGGCAATGGACAATCGGGTTTCAACTTCACATGAACCCAATGATTGTTGTTAACAAATTAACTGCAATAAGTTTACGTCTACTCGCAGCTATGGATGGAGATACCACTGAATCTAGTTGCAACTTCAATATGGTGTTCACAACATCCCAACTTGTGAGATTTTGGGTTGAACTTTAGCTCTGTCGAGGAATAGCTTTCATGTGTTTCGACAAGAGACAAGCATGAAGTCGGAGTTGGGCCACATGCTGATGTCGAAGGGTTACATAATGTAGTCGAAGCTAGTTCTAGTATGTAATGTCAAAATATATTGTTGACTTATTATGTCGAATTGGGCCTTGTGTTAAGGATCCAATTGTTTAGTTAGCTTGTAATGTAAGTTAGCTAGTTAGTCTATAAATAGGCTAGATCACTCAAGTTGTTAAGTGAGACCAATTCTGATATTCATTTGTAATCATTTGTAAACCCTTATGAGAAAGTGAATAGTAAACAATTTTCCCTAATCCTTCTTCTTTATCCTTTTTTCTTTCACTATTTTTTCTAACCGTTTTCATTGTTCACCCAAGAACTCCGTTTCTCAATCTTTATTTGTTGAAAGGTATCGTTTGTGATCATAACAAACTGGTGCGGTGAGCGTGGAGAAGATGTCGTCAACAAAGTTTGAAATTGAGAAGTTCACCGGAGTTAATGATTTTGGTTTATGGCGTTTGAAGATGCGAGCTCTTCTTGTTCAACAGGGTTTGTTAAAAGCGTTAAAGGGATGAGATGTCATGGATGCTGCATTGACGGAGAAGGAAAAGACAACGATGATCGAGAAAGCCCACAGTGCAATTGTTCTGAGTCTTGGTGATAAGATTCTCAGGCAGGTTTCGAAGGAGACGACGGCAGCTGGTGTTTGGTTGAAACTCAAAGGATTGTATATGACAAAATCCTTGGTGAATCGTTTGTACTTGAAGCAAGCTTTGTATTCATTCAAGATGACTGAAGATAAAGCGTTGACGGAGAAGCTGGATGTGTTCAGCAAGCTGATTCTTGATTTTTAAAATATTGATGTTACCATCAATGATGAAGATCAAGCGTTGTTATTGTTGTGTTCTTTACCTAAGGCACATGCTCACTTCAAAGAAACCCTCTTGTATGGAAGAGAGTCCTTGACCTTTGAAGAAGTTCAAGCAACCTTGTGTTCAAAGGATTTGAACGAAAGAAAGGAGCAGAAACCATCATCATCAGTTGGCGAAGGGTTGTCCGCGAAAGGGAAGTCCTCAAAGAGAGATGGTGGGTTTGAGAAGAAGAAAGGTAAAACTCAGCAGAAGTCTTATGGTGGTTATATTTCTGGGACTAAGTGTCATCACTGTAAGAAGGAGGGTCTCACAAGAAAGATGTACCCTGAGCGCCTGAATAATCATGGAGGTAAAGACAATGGCAATGCAACTATTTTTCAAGATGATTATGAATCATCTGATATCCTTGTGGTGTCGAGCAGCAACTCTTGCAAAGTGTGGATTATGGATTCTGGATGTGCCTGACATATGATTCCAAACAAGAATGTGTTTGAAGAATTATGTGATCAAGGTGGTGGATCAGTGTTGTTATGAAATAATAAAGCTTGCAATATTACAGGTATTGGATATATAAGATTCAAGCTCCATGATGAGTCAATAAGGCTATTGACCGGGGTTAGGTTTGTACCTGGCCTTAAGAAGAATTTAATTTCTCTTGGTGAATTCGACAAGAAATGATACGTCTTTAAAGGAGAGCAAGGTATCCTGAAAGTCATTAAGGGGTCGAAGGAAGTCTTGAGAGGTGTGAAGAAACAAGGCTTGTATACCCTTAAGGCTAAGGTTGTAAGTGGTTTAGCAGATATTGCATCCAAGAAACCGGTGTCGGAGACAGAATTATGGCACATGAGATTGGGCCATGTCATCGAAAGAAACCTAGTCGAATTGGGGAAACAGAACCTGCTAGGTGGTGACAAAGTCGAGAAGTTGGAGTTTTGTGATCCTTGTGTATTTGAAAAATCCTGTAGGGCGAAGTTTAACAAAGGTAAACAATGAACACATGGATCCCTTGATTACATCAATGTTGTAGTTTGGGGGCCAGCAAGGAATCCTTCACAGGCAGGTGCAAATTATTTTCTATCCATAGTTGATGATTATTCCAGAAATTATGGGTATTCATTCAGAAGAATAAGGATGAAACTTTTGAGAATTTCAAAAGTTGGAAGGTTCTGGTCGAAACTCAAACTATCATAAAGGTTAAGAGGTTGACAACCGACAATGGCCTTGAGTTCTGCAATGAAGCTTTCGGTAGTTATTGTGTCGAGTCAGGGATTGCAAGGAGGAAGACTGTAGCAGGTACTCCTAAAAAAATGGCTTAGATGAGAGATTCAATCGAACAATCCTTGAAAGGATCAGATGTATATTGGTTAGTGCTGGATTGAAGAAGGTGTTTTGGGAGGAGGCTATTTCGACAGCAGCTTATCTGATAAATAGATATCCCTCAACTGCCTTGAGAATGAAGACACCTGAAGAAGTTTGGTCGGGTCAACCACCAGATCTCGACAAACTGAGAGTGTTTGGCTATTTAGCCTATGCTCACATTAGGCATGACAAGTTCGAACCTAGAGCTCTGAGATGCATGTTCCTCGGATATCCTGAGGGAATCAAGGGTTATAGGCTATGGTGCCTAGAACCAAGTCACAGAAGATGTATCACAAGTCGTGATGTAGTTTTCAATGAAGTCAAAATGGCGTTCAAGAAAACTGGTGATGCTGGTCGAAGTGCAGAAATCTCTGAAGAGGAGATGAAACATGTAGAGATTCATGTTGATGTGGAGCATTGTGATGCTGAAGTGCATAACCCAGATGAAGTCGACGAAGAAGAGCAAGATGCTGAAGAGACTGAGAAAACTGTCGGTGACTACCTACTGGCAAGAGATAGGTCGAGAAGAGTTATCAAGCTACCTCAGAGACTTAGTTATGCAGATCTTATAACGTTTTCCTTAATCTCTGCAAGTGATGTACTTGAGGAAGAACCTAGAGATTACAAGGAAGCTATGTGGATTCGAAACAAGTCTGAATGGCGAAAAGCCATGGATGACGAGATGAAATCTCTTCATGATAATAACACTTGGGAGCTGATTGGGAAACCTGAAGGAGCAAGGTTAGTCAGTTGTAAGTGGATTTTCAAAGTCAAGGAAGGATTCGAAGAAGTGATGTCGAAGAGCTTTAAGGCAAGGCTGATTGCTAAGGGGTTCACTCAGATAGAAGGTGTCAACTTCAAAGATGTGTTCTCACCTGTTGTAAAGCATAAATCCATTAGAATGTTGTTGGCCATGGTGGCGAAGTTCGACTTGGAAATTGAGCAAATGGATGTGAAGAAAACATTTCTATATGGTGACCTAGACGAAACGATCCTGATGCGTCAACCTGAAGGGTATGCAGAATAGGAAAAGGAAGATTATGTGTGAAAGATGAATAGGTCTTTGTATGGCCTGAAACAATCTCCTCGACAATGGAACAAGAGATTCGACAAGTTCATGGCACACATTAGTTTCACTAGGAGCCAGTTCGACCACTGTGTTTACTTCAGATTTCAACCTGGAAAGTCACTTGTTATTTTGTTGCTTTATGTGGATCATATCCTCATAGCTAGGAACAATGTCGAGGATATGATGGAGGTGAAGGCTGAACTCAGTAAGGAGTTCAAAATGAAGGATCTGGGAGCTGCCACCGGGATTCTTGGGATTGACATCTGGAGAGATAAAAAGTAGTCGAAGGTGTGCTTATCTCAAGAGACATACCTACGTAAGCTTCTCGACAAATTTGGTATGTTGAATTCAAAGCCTGTTGTGACTCTAATAAATCCTCAGTTTAAGTTAAGTACTACTCAAAGTACGAGTGCTGAAGCTAAAAGAATCTATATGAGTAGCATCCTATATGCTAGTATGGTAGGTTTTTTTATGTATGTTATGGTCTGTACGAGGTCAGACATAGCATATGGAGTGAGCCTTGTAAGCAGGTATATGGCCAATCCTGGATAGGCGCACTGGCAAGCTTTGAAGTGGATTCTCAGGTGCATAAATGGATCTCTGAAAATGAGTCTTGATTTATGGTGGAGCCTGCGGTGATGATAGCAAAGTCGAAATCAAAGGGTTTGTCGACTCTGATTATGCAGGTTGTATGGATTCCAGAAAGTCTATTTATGGTTATGTGTTTACTATGTTCGGCACAACAATCAGTTGGAAAGCAACGCTTCATAAGGTTGTTGCCTTATCAACCACTGAAGCAGAATATATTACCCTTACTGAAGCTGTGAAAGAAGCATTGTGGCTTGAAGGTTTTGCAAATGAGCTAAAAATTCAAGATCGAAGCATCACTGTTAAATCTGATAGTCAAAGTGCAATACACCTGTCGAAGAACTCAGCCTATCATGAGCGAACAAAGCACATCGATGTGAGGTTGCACTTTGTCAGAGAGAAAATCGAGCGTGGTGAAGTCCAGGTGTTGAAGGTTTAGACTGATGACAATGCTGCTGATATGATCACCAAGACATGCCAAATTGCAAGTTTTTCCACTTTATGTAGTTGATAAAGCTGCATTATGAAAGCTAGTTTATTCTCTGTTGTTTGTAGAGTTAGATACAAGGTGGTGATTTGTGAGATTTTGGGTCGAACTCTAGCTCTGTCGAGGAATATCTTTCATGTGTTTCGACAGGAGACAAGCATGAAGTCGAAGTTGGGTCACATACTGACGTCGAAGGTTTACATATTGTAGTCGAAGCTAGTTATAGTATGTAATGTCGAAATATATTGTTGACTTATTATGTCGAATTGGGTCTTGTGTTAAGGATCCAATTGTTTAGTTAACTTGTAATGTAAGTTAGCTAGTTAATCTATAAATAGGCTAGATCACTTAGGTTGTTGAGTGAGGCCAATTGCGACATTCATTTGTAATCATTTGTAAACCCTTATGAAAAAGTGAATAGTAAAAAATTTGCCCTAATCCTTCTTCTTCTTTCTTCTTTCTCTCTTTGTTCTAACCGTTTTCATTGTTCACCCAAGAACTCCATTTCTCAATCTTTATTTGTTGAAAGGTATCATTTGTGGTCACAACATAACTTTTTCATAAATCTCCTCGTCAAGTAGCCAACATGTTTTTTAGTATCCAATGAGCAGACTCAACTCTAAATAGAAAAAAAAAGATGTTATAATTTGATAATTAGTAATATAATACAATCAATGTCACATCGATGTACCAGTTTATTATCGCATTCCCTAAATGAGTGACTCTATTAGTCCATGCAGTAACAAACCTTTATTAATAAGGTGTCAACTATGTTTCGTGCATATACTAAACAAATAAAGGAATATCAGCTTATAGTACCTCAACATGCTTTAATTGTTCCACAAAATCAAACTACCTTTTTGAATACATGGTTTTGTTCAATAGTTCCATAACACGCTCATGCCTATTAGATTCAACATACTCCTTACACTTCATACTAACATTTTTTGAAATATGCAACAATCCGAACATATGAGTTGAGTTTAGAAACACAACTTCCATGGCATTCATCAACGCCAAATCCCAGTCCGTCACCAAAACCTTCGATAGAAATTTCTTGGAAGCGATTAGCTATTTTAGCTTCTCTAGTGCCCATGCAAATTTTCCTCCCTCTCATGTTCCAATTAGGCAAATGCAACCGAAAACGTCAACTTCATTAATGTAACATCAACAATCTTAAGTAGTGGTAGCTGGTACCTATTTGTTTTGTATGTACAATAAATAATCAAAAGCTTCCAACCCATAATCAAATAAATGACAAGTTACATTATTGGGTTATCCAGTACCTGTTTGTTTTATATGTACAGCAAAAAATTAACACCAAATAAAACATATTCAATAATTTCATTAAATAAAGATGTGTCCAAAAGATATTAGCAACAACCTCTGATTTAACACGTTTCTAAACCAGTGCATGTATTCTGTTCATGAATTAGACTCAACAGATGTTGCATTTCAGTCAATGAACCTCTCTTGCTCGTCTTGAACGTAGATATTGCATTATACACATGTGTAACGCTCGTGAGGTTTTCTGGATCTCTATCTCTCAAAGTAGCAACTATATAATCGGGAGCCATATTGTACTTTGTCATGTCATTCACAAAGTTATTTTCATCATCTTTTAAACGGCCTAATATGTCACATTCTTCTAAATATATAACTAGTTTATGATTGTGAAACCCACATCTAACCATCACCTTCCAATCGCTACCACTTGACACATATATCTGCATAAATGGACATTTAACTTTCATATTATATTTTCCCTCATAGGAATTCTTCTTTTTGTAGTTTCCTCCTCTCTCATAATCATAATCAATTTATCCTTCCTCCCTATGATCCTATTTGCGGTATCAGAACGAACAATAATACCAATAATACCATGTTTTTACCAATGGGCTGTGTCCATTCTAACACGTCCTCTCAGGAGGGAAATGTCTTTCATTTGCAGCATATAATGAACAAATTATCAATGCCAAATATACTAACAATATATTAAATTTTGAACAAGTTAAAAAGAAAATATGCAAGTAAAACATACAACGTCATTGGTGAAAAACTGCGTAAAATATGTAGAAGAACCATCAGGATATGGACTACTAGATTTTTTGAACTAGGCAAAAAATCTAGTATACCCAAGTCTTTAAAAAATCTGGTATTTTTTTTTATGTTTCCTGTATTTTTGAAAAACGCGGTATGATGAATTGGAGTCCCCATAAATACCATATTTTAAAAAAGTTTGTAAAATGCATCAGATTTGTAAAAAGTTTAGTAAATATTCCCAGAAATTTATGATTTTTTTTAAAGAATATCCATTATAAATGCATCAAATTTTTAAAAAGTTTGGTAAAAATGCAATAATTTTCCAAAAAATATCGGATTTTCCAAATAATTTGATAAAAACTCATGCCTATTTGTTCAAAATTAAGTGAAATTGCATATTTTTCACCCAATTCCAAAAAAAATCTGGATTTTTGGAGATAATTATCAGATTTATAGTTTTTTTTAACAGTTTCTTCAAAGATAAATATTTTTTTTACCAAAATGTAATTTTGCGATACGAAAATAATGAGAATGTCATTTTGGCCAATATAAAAATATGGGGGAGTGTTAGGTTTAAGTGTGGAGATAGCATGTAAAAATCTCCTAAATCATTTATTATTAAACCGAAAAGACTAGAGTCTTCAAAACATAATAAAATACTGAAGAGTCAATGCGGTTCGAAAAATCTCTCAATAAAGCCCATTGTTAAGCCATCACTCATCGAAGACATGACCCTTCGCGCGAAAGGCGCGGAACGGTTCGACAGAGTCGCCACCGAACTTTATTTATCCCAAAAGAGGGAAAGGAAAATATCGAGAAAACCTTTTAGGAGGAATAAGAACATGGTCGTCGCAACCACATTCAGGGTTCGGGAGTCGGTTACGTTAGGGAAAGGTACGCGCACCCCCTTACGTCCGTTATACTCAACGGGAACCTCTTGATTCGAATCGCGATACTCGTTAGCTAAGCTTGTTTGTTTTCTTCTCTATGATAAATGCAAAACGGTAACATAAAAAGGAAGGATGCTAAGGGGGAAATGGGTGGTTTAAGGATAGAGTGCTCGGCAAGATTATCGTAATATTGTGCCTACGTATGCTCATTCGGACGAGAATGAGTAATCAGAGCAATCGTAGTTCGACTACGGGGTTTGACGGAAAAAGATGGTAATGTGCTCGCTAAGATCATCGCAATCTTATGCCTACGTATCTTTATTCGGACTAGAATAAAGAATCAGAGCAGTCGTAGTTCGTGGTACACCCACGAAACAAAGGGAAGTTGGTTTGTTTTAAAGACGTCAATTGCTCAAAGTTGTTAGTTGAAAGACTTGAAGACTTGAACCTAAACAACCGAAGAGAGATCAAAGACTTGAACCCCCATTTTTCACCTTGAAAAGAGTTGCGATAGTTGTTAGTTGTTTTGAAGTTTTATTGTGAAAATCCGCTTGACTTTGGATCAAGGGTTTAATTGTATGCGAAGAGGTTAGTTTGAAAAAAAAGTTTGTTTAGAGATCGATTTGAAAATGGCTCGACGACGAGTCGAGGGTTTGGTTGAAAAGAGGTTTGTTTGAAAATGGCTCGACGACGAATCGAGGGTTTGGTTGAAAAAGGGTTTGTCTATGCTAGTCCTTAGGGGTGCTCCTAGTAAACAAACCACAATCAAAGAAACAACGAATGCGTACATCGGAATAGGGAGAGAGGTACATGTAAAATACAGGGGATGACATGAAATAAAAGGTCTCATTGTAAGGTAGCCCAAGAGGAAGCCGTGTGTGTGCGAAGTGTCCTAAACTAAGCCTTGAGCAAGAGTCGGACAAAAGCTCCAAGCAAAGGATAATAACCAACAGTCCACCAATTAGTCTTTTATTGTTTCGATAATTGTTAGTGTGTTTTTGAATAGTGTATGAAAAAAGAAAATGGTTAGATGAACAAGATATGAATATGAACAATATGATAAGAATATGAGCAATAAGATTGACAAGAAAGTAAAGCAAGATAATATTGACAAGAAGTAAAGTTAGTAGTTAGTTGTTAATTGTTAATCGGGTCCAATGTAGCATTAAACCATCGTAGCATGATCTATGACGAAGATCACACTATAGGAGGATGCGCACTTTGATCTTTGTGCTAAAACACGATTGAGAAATGATATTGAGGATCATTCTCCAATGAAATCGTGCCACACGAAACGAAAAGGTGAAGATCTCGTCTTAATCACAAACTTTCGTTGATTAATCGAAGGTAACCTGTCACGATCTCAAAGTATAGAAATAGATCTCAATGATCACTCACTACAGATTTGAAATAATGAAGGTTAATCACTTCAACTATCAACATTCATGAATAGAAAGACTTCATCGATCGAAAATGAGAAAATAGAAGAAGATGCGAAAAGAAGTGAAAATCGAAATGAAATTGGAATGGTCTCGTCTTAATCAATATTTAATCGAGAAATCGATAATCTTTGATATTTGACTTTCATTGACCAATAAAAAAGAAAAGTAAAAAGGTGGTCTCATATTGATCTAGATTTTTCGATTTATTCAAATCAATAAATCCAAGACCTTTTGTTATATCATTGACCAATAAAATGAAATCAAAAATGAAAAGAAAATGAAATGAAAGTTAGAAGTAAAATCGAAATGCGATAGAAAAGAATAAAGGTCTCATCTTTACCAAGATTCTAAATCGATAAATCGACGATCTATGGTTTTAGATTTTCATTGACCGATAAAAAGAAAAAATGGCCTCATATTGATCAAGATTTAGTCGATTTGAATAAATCAACCAAACTATGACCTTTTGTTATATCATTGGCCCAAAATGAAAATAAGATGGAATATAAAATCGATTTGAAAAAACACTATAATACTTAGAAAATAAGTTATTATTTAAAAAACCATTTGAAGAAACAAAATATAAAAGTATATAAAAAAAGGGAGGGGGAAGCGCATGGTTTGGATGTGTGTAGAGATAGGCAGATTCACTTGGGCTTTTACAAGGCCCATCATCCACCCCAAACTACATGGCTGATCAGAACAGGATGGGGATAGAATGATACAACATTGGGCTTGAAGCCCCTCAACATGGACCGACAAGGGATCCCAGCACCAAAAATAAACATTTTCGGTTCAGTTTTTTTCAAAAGAGAATCTAAAAACAATTTTATTTCCATAAAACCAAATGAGCCAGAAAACGCTTTCCCTCATCAAATATATGGCCAAATGTGTTCAACAAAAAAGGATAAAACGTAGCATCAGGTTTTCAAATCAAAACAATATCATCGTATCACCTGTTGCACCTCAAAAAAATCGCTTCATCGAAGACGCGACCCTCGCGCGAAAGGCGCGGAACGGTTCGACAGAGTCGCCACCGAACTTTATTTATCCCAAAAGAGCGAAAGGAAAATATCGAGAAAACCTTTTAGGAGGAGATAAGAACATGGTCGTCGCAACCACATTCTGGGTTCGGGAGTCGGTTACGTGAGGGGAAGGTACGCGCACCCCCTCACATCCGTTGTACTCAACGAGAACCTCTTGATTCGAATCGCGATACTCGTTAGCTAAGCTTGTTTGTTTTCTTCTCTATGATAAATGCAAAACGGTAAGATAGAAGGGAAGGATACTAAGGGGGAAATGGGTGGTTTAAGGATAGAGTGCTCGGCAAGATCATCGCAATCTTGTGCCTACGTATACTCATTCGAACTACGAGATAAAAGTGGAAAAAGAAAAAGTGTGCTCGCCAAGATCATCACAATCTTGTGCCTACGTATCTTTATTCGAACTAGAATAAAGAATCAGAGCAGACGTAGTTCATGGTATGCCCACGAAAAGAGGAGAGTTGGGTTGGTTTAGATGACGATTACTTGAACTTAAGAAAGATTCCTCGGGCCCAAGTAATCAGGAGAGTGAGTCAAAGATTTGGCTCTCTCTCTCTTTTTATCTAAGATGGTTGAGTTTGAAAAGGTTTGATGGTTTGAAAAGTGTTTGAAGGTTGGACGAATGGTTATCGAGTTGGGTGTGGTTTAGAGGTGTCAATTGCTCGCACACGAGTAAGATTACTCGCACCTAAACAACCGAAGGGAGATCAAAGATTCGAACCCCCATTTTTCACCTTGAAAAGTGTTTCGATAGTTGTTAGTCGTTTTGAAGATTATTTGTGAAAATCCACTTGACGTTGGATCAAGGGTTTATTTGTATGCGAAAAGGTTAGTTTGAAAAAGAGTTGGTTAAAGGTTTATTGAAAATGGCTCGACGACAAATCGAGGGTTTGGTTGAAAAGTGGTTTGTTTGAAAATGGCTCGACGACGAATTGAGAGTTTGATTCAAAATGGGTTGTCTATGCTAGTCCATAGGGGTGCTCCTAGTAAACAAACCACAATCAAAGAAACAAAGAATGCGTACATCGGAATGGGAGGGGTACATGTAAAGTACAGGGGATGACATGAAATAAAAGGTCTCATTGTAAGGTAGCCTAAGAGGAAGCCGTGTGTATGCGAAGTGTCCTAAACTAAGCCTTGAGCAAGAGGCAGACAAAAGCTTCAAGCAAAGGATAGTAACCAACAGTCCACCAATTAGTCTTTTATTGTTTCGATATTTTTATTGTGTTTTGATTAAAGTATGAACAAAGAAACAAAAAGAGGGTTAGATGAATAAGTATGAATATGATATGAACAATGATAATAAGATAATATGAACAATAATATGATCAAGATAATATGAACAAGATATAATAATGACATAAAAGTAAATCAAGATAATATTGACGGAAGTGTAAAGTTAGTGGTTAATCGGATGAATCGGGTCCACTGTAGCGCTAAGCCATCGTAGCACAATCTATGACGAAGATCATACTATAGGAGGACGCGCAATTTGATCTTTGTGCTAAAACACGATGGAGAAATGATATTGAGGATCATACTCCAATTGAATCGTGCCACACGAAAACAAAAGGTGATGATCTCTCTTAATCACAAACTTTCATCGATTAATCGAAGGTAACCTATCACGATCTCAAAGTATAGAAAGAGATCTCAATGATCACTCACTACAGATTTGAAATAATGAAGGTTAATCGCTTCCAATCAACATTCGCGAATAGAAAGACTTCATCGATCGAAAATGAAAAAGAAGATAGAAGATGCGAAATGAAAATGAAAATCGAAATGGTCTCGTCTTAATCAAGATTTAATCGAGAAATCGATAATGTTTAATATTTGACTTTCATTGACCAATAATAAAATCGACAAATCGATAATACATGGTTTTAGATTTTCATTGACCGATAAAAGAGAAAAATGACCTCATATTGATCAAGATTTAGTCTATTTGAATAAATCAACCAAACTATGACCTTTCGTTATATCATTGGCCCTTAAAAAAACAAAAATAGGAAGTGAGATTTAATTGAATAAACTTTTTAAAAAAAGTTAAACTCAAACAAATTAAGAACTAAAATTCAAAAAAGAAAGTTTAAAAAATAAAAATGTTAGAAAACAATTTAAAACAACTTAAATAATTAAAAACAAGCAAAGAGAAGGGAGGGGCGATGAAAATTGAAACGGAGTTTGAATTAATAACATGTTGGAATCATTATGGGCTCAAGCCCATTCATCCACCCTCAGCCAAAAGGAAAGGTTATGGACAAAACAAAAAACAAAAAAAAGTGGTGAGAAATATCCACTTGGAAACAACAGCCATGCTTTAAAAGCATCAGGCCTTTTTTCTTTAAAATAAAATGCAAGTAACAACAACCTTCATCAGTAAAAAATGAAACGACAGTTACAGCGTCCGACCGCCATTACGAAACAACAGCAGCATTTTTCAAAAATCAGAAGCTTTCTCCCAACCTTCTTACGCGAAATTTTCTCCATCCGTTTTCCGTCTCTCTCTCAGATTTGGTTCCGGTTTGTAGTCGTTTTCGGTCCCTTCTTCTTCTTCTTTCCAATTTCTGGGTTTTTGCGAATCTGGGTCTGGTTTTTTGATTTGGAAATGGTGTTTGTGCGGTTTAAGATTGTGGTTGGGTTGTCATTGAAGAGTGATTTTGGATTGAAGGAGGTTTTGGATCTGATTGGAAAGGGTTTGTATGGTTGAAGAATGGTTGTTTCGGGTTGTGGGGTTGTTGCGGTTTAGTGACAGACAGGAGAAGTTGTTTTACAGTTTGAGTGGGTTTGTGGTTTGATTTGGTGTGAAGGAGATTGATGAAAAAGGTTGAAGAGTTTGGATTGAAAGGATTGTTTGGGTGAATTTGTGCAGAGTGTTTGGAGGCTTCTTGAGCTCCCCAGAAGAGAATGAATAGGGTCTGCTTTATAGGAGAATATGAGGGTGAAATGGGAATGAATTGGAAAAGTTGTGAGCGGGAAATTGTGGTGTCGTTTTGAGGTTGTACGAATTATTTTAAATTCGTTTTCGTACAGGTTGGGGAAGAAAAGCGGGGTCGGTTTACAATGTGAGCGGTTTGTGTGTATTGCAGGTCTGCGTGAGGTTTGAATGTGGGGTCTGAGGTATTTGGTTTTTGCTTTTTACTGCTGATGCTGTAAATTAAATCGCTCTCTTCCTTCGCAGGTTTGAGTTATAGCATCAAGTGGTAAAGGCTGAAGGAATGTTTGGTGGCTTTTGCTTGGGTGGGTTATGGGCTTTGTGAATATGGCTGCAGGTTGTGGCTTACTGTTTCTATTCTTTGTGAGATCCGTCATAAAAATAGCGGATTGTGCGTGTTGGCTGAAAATTGGTTTGTATTTTGATGCATGCAGGCAAATCATGATGTGGGCCGTATGATGTTTATTTATTTATTTTGTGATTGTGAATGGTCTTTTTTTCTTTATCTTGTAATATGTAATATCACTTGGACATGGGCCCGAAATCCCTCTATTTTTTTTTATTTTGACAACTTGTAACAAGGACTCATTGAATGGGATTTTTTATTTTGTATAAAAATGAAATAGGCTTTGAGAACTTAGAATGTGGATTTGGAATTGGATGTTTAAATTGGTCATGTGGATAATGGTTTGAAATGGATTATGAATGGATTGCCCTCAAGAAAATCAACAAATCAAACTCGGCTTCAGAAACTCTGAATTACAAACCAACCCTGATGAACTTCACTGTGAAAACCCTGATTAAAAAATGAACCAGTCATTGATGATCATCAGTCATTAAAGCACTTGATTTTGCACAGCCTGGTAGCTGACAGACACCAAGATGACTTGCATTGACACAGAAGCCTTAACTGAAATCTCAGCCACACAACACCCAAATTATACATACCCTGGCCTGACCTTGAAACAAATTTTCGTCTGGCTGACAGATTAAATCAAAGACCATTGTACCTCAGTTCACACCACACATATACTAGACCTGCCAAACTTGTCTGAAACTCGATTCACCCAGGCAACACCTTGACCAGGAACAACACACACACACACACACACACACACACACACACACACACACACACACACACATATATATATATATATATATATATATTTTTTTTTTGGATGATAGTTAGTGGATGAATGTAAAAGATTAAAATTATACATAGGTAGGACAAATTTGGGGTATGATAGAAGCCCCTATCCAATTGGCTTAAACCTAGTTTGATGAACTACTATGGTGTTCCATCTTTCGAGGTAGAAGACAATTAGATATAAAGCTGACCGCAAATTTGTTCGACAAGAAAGAAAATGTTTGGGAGGTGGAATAATAGATAGATTGCAAAGGTCATCATCACCAAAAGGATGACAACAAGAGAATCTGACACCAAAAGGATGACAGACCTGTTACCAAAAGGATGATAGTAAACACACGCACACAGACCCTTCCGCCAAAAGGATGAAAATGAGGTCAAAGCCTGCTATTACCAAAAGGATAATAGGGCACACACACACAGACCCTTCCACCAAAAGGATGAAAATGAGATCAAAGCCTGCTATTACAAAAACGATAACAGGGCACACAAACACAACTATCTTACACCAAAAGGATGACCGACCTATCACCAAAAGGATGATAGTAACTTACGCACACAGACCCTTCCACCAAAAGGATGAAAATGAGGTCAAAGCCTGCTATTACCAAAAGGATAATAGGGCACACACACAGACCCTTTCACCAAAAGGATGAAAATGAGGTCAAAGCCTGCTATTACCAAAAGGATAATAGGGCACACACACACACACACACCCTTTCACCAAAAGGATGAAAATGAGGTCAACGTCTGCTATTTCCAAAAGGATAATTGGGCACACACACACAGACCCTTCCACCAAAAGGATGGAAATGAGGTCAAAGCATGCTATTACCAAAAGGATAATAGGGCACACACACAGACCTTTCCACCAAAAGAATGAAGATGAGGTCAAAGCCTGTTATTACCAAAAGGATAATAGGGCACACACACAGACCCTTCCACCAAAAGGACGAAGATGAGGTCAAAGCCTGCTATTACCAAAAGGATAATAGGGCACACACACAGACCCTTCCACCAAAAGGATGAAAATGAGGTCAAAGCTTGCTATTACCAAAAGGATAATAGGGCACACACAAACAACTATCTGACACCAAAAGGATGACAGACCTATCACCAAAAGGATGATAGTAACACGCGAACACAGACCCCTCCACCAAAAGGATGAAAATGAGGTCAAAGCCTGCTATTACCAAAAGGATAATAGGGCACACACACATAGACCCTTCCACCAAAAGGATGAAAGTGGGGTCACAACTTACTACTACCAAAAGGATAATAGCAAGCAAAACAATAACAAAGGTTGTCATTCACCAAAAGGATGATTCACATACCATAGGTTCACGGATCGGCGACACCAAAAGGATGACGGATCAATACAAGCTACTACCACCAAAAGGATGATAGGAACTTTCTACTTGCGAGGACCAACACCGAAAGGATGCAGGTTAGGTTGATATGACATGACCGGCTACCACCAAAAGGATGATAGTAAATTTCTGACTTTGAGGATTGACCAACACCAAAAGGATGCAGGTTGAATTGAGTTGACAGGGTTCAGCTATTGACAAAAGGTCAAGTTTGCTGGGGATGTGATGAGTGAGGCTTATTTGGAGGCATCAACAAAAGGTTGAGGCAAATAAGTCACTAACAGACACCGTCCTTGACAACAAAAGGTTGAAAGGAACCAACTCACTGGGAACGCCCATTGACTCGGAGAAATGTTGTTGGTTGAGCTAGGGATGATAAACTTCATTAAAAAAAGGTTGAGGAACACAACTCAATGAGGAACGCCCACTGACTTGCTTGGAGATCACAGCCTCATCAAAAAAGGTTGAAGATTTCATGAGGAATGCCCATGAACTCGTAGAAGATGCCCCTGGTTGGGCTGGAGTTTGCTTTGAAATCTTGTCTTGAGCTTGGTCAACAAAAGGTTGAACAACTTCGTGAGGAACGCTCACGGATTTGAAGAAGATGCCCCTGGCTAAGCTGAAGATTATCTTGCAGTCTTGAGATTGATCCTGGATCTTGACTTGCATGTATGAATGCTTGAATTTGCAATGATGTGCAATACAAATGCTGACGCGCAGAGATGCAAGTGCTGGGGGAGTATGATTTGGTTTTGGTATGCATATGATGCATATGATGTTGAATGTGATGCGTATGATTGCAGACAGGTGATAGGATATGTTTTTGAAGGTGCCAGCGTGGTGGGCTTTTGGTAGTTGCCAATGCGGATTGGACTTTGGGTGGAGGGAGGGTTTGATTTCCTCGACACTCAGTTCTTTGAAGACGTCATGATTGAAGCAACCGAAGATGCTCTTGAGGCCCTGGGTCCGCTCACTTGATGGTGTTCGTTTCTGAGAAGACCATAACTCTTATGCTTGAGGGTCAGGTTGACTTGAACATGAGCGTAGCGACGTGGTAGACTCATGAAGATTGTGCTTGCTCTGAACTCGGTGATTGTCAATGTCTGGCAAGGTCTGCTTAACCAACTTGAAGATACAGAGGATCTGCCTGTTGCAATGGGCTTTGCCCCAGTCTGAACATGGTAATGGTCTGCCCCTGATTAACCAGTACTGAAGTGATTTGATCTTTGAAAGTTGAGGTTTGATATGCTTTGAGATGGCTTGCCCCTGATTGAGATGTTGAACGATTTTCCCCAGATTGAGTGTATTGAGGTAGTCTTGATTTGGGTTGACACCACTGAAAGTTCAGGTTCCTCTTTGATTGCCCCTTGTTGGAATCTCTTGGATGTTTAGCACTGATTTGCAACTAAAATTGCTCATTTAAAAACGATAATCGTAATGCAATGCTCATGCAAGTTTTGAAAAAGAGTCGTTTATTCGAGTGTCGTGATAGTGAGACGAATGGACCATTAGTCCAGACGTTGTGCTGATTTTGATGGTGTGAAAGATATAGCAAGGAGAATGACATCAATGCTAAAGATTAGCAAATATGGGGAGTCAGTTTACGCATCCTTGCAACAGCATGCTTTCAGAATGAACCTCGCCTCAATTAGGTTTTTTGAGGGTTGTAACTTGGTCTGGTTTACGGTTTATGAAACAAAGGATATTAGGCTCAAAGTATAATTTGTACCCTCCCCTTCTTCGTGATGATCTCCAGTCCTACGTTCAGTTAAATTTGCACATGTTTGTATTCCGAAAGGGTTGACGGTTCAAGGTATGCTTGAAATGGCAGTCACCTTTATTTTGTTTCTGATGAATTTCAGTGACCTTTTGGATTTTGACATGGTGGTCACTGGATCTTATTTTGTTTTTGTTGAGGATTTGAGGGCCTCTTTTGTTTTTGCTTTTAATCCCTATCTTTTGTATGGACTGATTTTGCTTTTCGAGTCCATCAGGGTAGCCTTGATTTTTTTTTTGCCTAAGTCTCCCTTTGAGGTGTTCGACTTGGCAGGCTTTTGAATTTTTTTGTTTTTGGTTTTTTTTATTGGAGGATTGTGACTGCCAAGTCAACCGTCATGTCTTGTGGAATTTTGCTCAGTGCTTGAGTGCGCAATTGGATTAACTGAACACTACCCTGCCCTAGGTTGAGTGTAATGGTTTGTAGATCCGAAGGAAACTGCTACTTCTAGGCTCGAAGTGGTTAACTAGGGATTAACTCCTTGTCTCTCCAGTGTTTGGGGTTGAAACAATGCCTGTACATCATCGACGGGATTCTATCCGAAAGCGTACATTTCGCAATTATAGGTATTTCGTTGTCATCATCCTCCCTCTAATCATTGCTAAACGGTAGTTGATAAAGAGAGTGAAGTGGAAATAAATGTGTCGGTGTTTTGCAGTAAATGGAAAAACTGAGTGAATACGACATAACTGATTCAAAACATGCATAGTCAATACATTAAGAAAACCAAATATGAAAGGCAATGTTTAAAGCATACAGTACTTAAACAAACAGAAACCAAAATACAAGAATGCAAATGATGGGATGGCAACATGACTGCCTTCTTCGGGGAAACTTGAACTTGAACTTGACTTTATTTGACTTGATGCTGGCACTAGTTTGGCAGTGGCAGCGGGTTTTTGATGACGTTTGGAGCCCTCCCATTGAATGTGAGAAACTTCGAATCAATCAGGTCTTGAAATTTGTGCTTGAAAGCTCTGTAGTCCTCGATCGTGTGTCTTGGAGCACCCTTATGAAACTCACAATAAGCATTAGCATCATAATCTGGAGGGATGACAGTTGGAGGAGCCAGGTCTCTCGGAGTAATGGCCATCTTCTCCAGCAGTTTAGCAAAGATCTGAGCATATGTCGTCGGCAAATGATCAAAGTCTCTATCTAGCCTCCTTGTCCTTTGTTGAATAGGCTGACGTTGTTGAGCAGCTCTCTGTTGTTGATTTTGAGGAGGATACTAATACCCTTGCTGATTATAGGAATGTTGTTGAGGAGCCTGTTGCTGAGGCATTGGAGCTTGAACGGCTTGAACGGCTGGCTGATAAGGCATTAGAGCATATTACGCAGCAGCAACATACGGATACTGGAAGTAGGGGATTTGATAAGGCATTGGAGCAGGAGCTTGTTGTTGAGCTTGCCCTTTCTGAGCAGAGACAGCGTTTGCTTTGCCCTCTTTCTTTTTGTATCCATTGAAAGGCTTCTTGGCTTGAGACTGACTGCTAGAACCTCCTTGGATCTTTCCGCTTTTCAGACCTTCTTCAATTCTCTCACCAACAATGACCAAGTCAGAGAATCCAGCAGAAACACTACCAATCAACTTCTCATAGTATTGACCTCGCAAGGTACCCATGACGATGTCAATCAGTTCACAGTCAACCAGAGGTGGATGTACTCTTGCGGCTAGCTCTCTCCAACGTTGTGCATACTCCTTAAAGGATTCGTTGTCCTTTTGAGCCATACTCTGAAGTTGAGTACGATTCGGAGCAAGGTCAGTGTTGTATTTTTATTGCTTGACGAATGCACCAGCTAGCACATCCCAAGTGTGCACATTACTACGCTCCAGCTGCATATACCATTCGAGTGATGCCCCTGACAAGCTGTCTTGGAAGCAATGGATCATCAGCTTTTCGTCTTTGGCATAGGCAGCCATCTTACGGCAGTACGTCTTCAGATGGATGTGAGGACAACTGAGACCTTTGTACTTCGAGAATTCTTGCACTTTAAACTTGGGAGGAATGACAACATCTGGCACCAAGCACATCTCCAGAGCATTCAAAGAAGTTGAGTTGTGCCCCTCCATGACTCGAAGTTTCTCAGCTAGATCACGACACATTTTGATGGCTTCAGAATCCTAAGTAGCATTAGGGTTGACAATTGGAATAGTAGCATGGTAGTTCTGTACCTTATCATACTGATCTAGCAGATTTTCTTCAGCATGAGGAATAGGAATCTGAGTGACAACAGGTTGGGCTTGCAGAATAGCTTTAACAGTAACTCCAGATGTTGGAAGTGGTTGAGAATTGGCTCCTTCAGTGGCAGGAGTGAAGTTCATTGGTATCCCATAATTGATAAGGTTGGGAATAGGAACTGAGAGCCCTGAGGTTGACCCTTGCATAGGCACATTGTTGTTGGCAGCAGCGGCTTCACACAGTTCTTCTTCTTTTTTGGCCATCATGATGGCTTCGAGAATCTGGTCAATCTTCCCTTTGATAGAGTCCAATTCTTCTCTAAAGGCGGCTTGCTCTTGTTGAATCTGCTCCATCATACGTCTAGTGTTGGCTCGAATTGCGTACTGGTGTCAAGGAATCAGCTTGATTTACTGGAGAAGGAAGGAAGTTGAAGTGAGATTCTGAGGTTGAAATGCAATGCAAGATGTATAACTGATGCAATGCAATGCAATGACATGAGATGCAATGCAAGATGCAAGATCCAGGATCACAAAATCAAACAGCTACAAACAGTTCTGCGGTTGGCCGGAGATGACGGGTCAAGAACCACAGCTAGGATCAAAGAAAGCCCGCGGGTAGGTTTCTAAAATAGGTAAGTGCCTAGAGTTACGAATATATTTCGAAAACATTATAGCCACGACAAAGATTTGTCCGACTATAATATTCTCGAAATAATCTCGTCTAGGTGAGGTCTTCATTTCTTCCCCATGAGAAAGATTCCTCGGAGGCGTCCACTACACAACCATCGACACACAGGTTCTAAAGAGGGTTCTCAGAATCCTAGATCGAGGTCGAAATTATTACTGTCAGGAAGTAATACATTCGAGGGATCTCATCTGATTGAGGCGTTCGCATTAACCCACAAGGAGTTAACACTACCAACCACCATGGATAAATAAGTTAATGGTCCTTGGTATCAACGACTCACTTCGAAAATATTACCGCCATTGCAAAGATTCACCACAACAATAATATCTCCAAGGGAATCTACTCCAAGCGGGGTTTTCGCTTCAACTTACGCGGAAGAGACCACACAAGCCTACACTACACAACCACCATCCTAATCATAGGGTTTTTATCGACTCGAGTGTAGAGCCATCTCACAAAGTTCCCAATATCAGAACAACCCAACAATGTCACGAAAGGTAACACAAATAAGAAAATAGGAAAACAAGTTAGTAAGCAAACGAGAAGAAAATAAACAAACAAAACTAACGAACTCGCGATTCAAATCAAGATAGGCTTGACTCTCTCTTACATGGAGAAAATGATCCCCAGCAGAGTCTCCAGCCATCGCACCTCGAAAAAATCACTTCATCGAAGACGCGACCCTCGCGCGAAAGGTGCGGAACGGTTCGATCGAGTCGCCACAGAACTTTATTTATCCCAAAAGAGGGAAAGGAAAATATTGAGAAAACCTTTTAGGAGGAGATAAGAACATGGTCGTCGCAACCACATTCTGGGTTCGGGAGTCGGTTACGTGAGGGGAAGGTACGCGCACCCCCTCACGTCCGTTGTACTCAACGGGAACCTCTTGATTCGAATCGCGATACTCGTTAGCTAAGCATGTTTGTTTTCTTCTCTATGATAAATATGATAAGTGCAAATTGTATCTATTTTTGTATATAAGTTTTGTTGCACTTATCATTACTTTGTGTTAAAATTGGTTGAATAAACCCCACTTTGTGTGTAAATACGCTTACTTTACGTTTTCGGTGTATAGTGCGTTACCGTGTAAATATCATTGAGTTTAATTGATTTTATCTCATTTTTGTAGGTATTCCAGCAATGGGATTTTGCCATTGTTGTATATAGCATTGAATAAGCTTTCCAACGCTTCAAACCGTGCGTCAATCGGAGTTACGGTTCAAGAGTTATGATCAAAACAAGTTCTGGTTTTCTGTCATGTTCGCTGGGCGAACCCCCGTAGCGAGCACTCGCTAGCTTGTTCGCTAGGCGAACCGGGGCGAACAAAAAGTTCCAGAATCGTGAAAAAACTCAACTTTAAGGCGGTTTACGTTCGCCTAGCGAACGGGGACTCGCTAGGCGAACCTGGAAAGTCATATTTGCCTATTTTAGCCATTTTTCATCATTTTTTAGGTTATGTTTTTGGGGGAACTTTCTCCCAACTTCATCAAACTTCATTTTTTCTGTAGATTAGCTTAGAAAACATCATGGAAGCTTGCATGTGGATGATCCGATGTGGATTTCTCATCGATCGGCGCCCAAAAACCGCAAGATGTTTGGTTCATTTCTGATTTTCTTCATGTCTTTCTTCTTTGTTGGGTTGTGTATATGTATTTGCTATGAACTCATGTATATTTGTCGCCCATGGCGTTGTATAAAACTTGCTTTACAAATATTTATTGGTAATTGTCTCTGATTTTTGCTTTATGCGCGGGATTTGAGTTGCGTTAGACATAACCTTCGCGAACTTCGATTAGGGATGATTGTTTGTTAGTTTCTGGATTCTAGAGATAGATTTAGTGCTAACAATCTTCAATAGGCGTCGAATCTTAATGCATTCGTGCCTTGAGCTAGCGTATGAAAGTATCGGCAATGGTAACACGGTTGTTCTCTCAACTTTGCGTTAGACATAACATGTGTTGTGAGCGATGCTGGGTGATATTGATGAGTATTGTAGGTGGAGTATAACTGGTCGGTAAGTTTAAGTTTGTGAGGAGTGATTTGTATGCATTGCCGGACGAGTTTTTCTCTCTGAAGAATGACTTCTTTTTGTTTTAATGTTTACTTTTATGTTTTCTTGTTTGAAACTATTTTAATCCAAACTCATAAACGCGAGAGACTGTCGAACGGCATTCTTTCCCTCGAACCGATCTCTGTGGACACGACATAAATCCCGGAGGGAATTCTTCCGAAAATAAATATTTTTGCTGCTTGCCCTATTCTGCACTCAACAAAATGGCGTCGTTGCCGGGGATTGGTTTTTATATTGAATCGCATTGCGATAGTTTCTTTGTTTTTGAGTTTTGTAGATATCGTACATGTTGTATATTTTCACTTGTTTATATTGATACTTGTACATTTTGACGTTTGTTCAAGTGTTTGGTTAGGACGCTTGCTTTTGGTTGCGCGGTGAGACATCACCATGGCATGAATGAAGGAAGTTTCTAATTAAGCACCGTAAAGGCGTCGAGCTTACGACGTAAAACAAGCATGTTTTATAGTTTTTCTTTTCGAATGTTTTTGGTTGTTATTTGCTCACAGATTTTGATTGACTTACTTGAGGATGCTGTTGTGATTTTCCAAGTTGGTTCGTTTCAACTTGCGGATGTATGGTAATGATTTTGTTAAGTTTTGTACACGTCTGAGGTATGTATTTATCGCTTTCTATACTTTAGCATATTCATGATACTTAGGCATTTTACAAACTTCCATGTCATCCATTCTTTTGTATACTTGTTCTTATTGTGAATCACTTTAGTTCCCACCTTTTTGTGAGGTGGCTTTCCATTGTTCATATATGCGCGGAGAACCAACATTCTTGTTATAACTGGATTTTAGTATGTTGAATCTTTTATTTGTGTTGATTATATGAATGCATGAAAAGGATCAAGGCAATTGTTTCATTTTGAGCACAACTACCTTAGTCAAATAGTCAATTCACCTTGTGAGTGCGTGAGAATTCGTAACCCCTTTGAGCTTTTTGATCCATGTTTTTATTTGAACTTAATGCTTGTCTATGAGTATTTAGTTCACTTATTTTTGAATGGATTTTGTTTTTTCTTGGACCTCAACTATGTGTTGTTGTATGGATTTTTTCCTTGCTTTAGAAAGTAGGGAGTATTCACATGATGGTGCGGTTGAATTCAAGTTGGGGAAAGGATGATTGTGTACTCATTGGTTGGATTCTATGCGGATTGAAAAAGAAAAGAAAAAAGAGAAAAATATGACAAAGAAAAGAAAAGAAAAAAAGTGAAAAAGAAAGAAAAAAGAAAAATCCTTGAAAAAGGAAACAAAAAGAGTTGCAATAATTGTGCTAAATAAGTATTGTGTGTTGTGTAGCACTTGGGATTTTGGAAGAAGTTGGTTGAAATTTTGTGTGTGAATCTTTGTGAGTTTTCACTCCCTTAGGTTTAGGCAAGTTTTTGTTTCAATTACCTTTAGAAATTGCCCCTTGTTTGTTTACCCGACCACCCTACAACCTTGAAAAGCCCTTGTGATTCTTGCCTTTGTATTTTCAATGTGAATTTGTGGATGTATGCATAATTTAGTCTTTTGTTTGCAAGATTGTTGTGTGAATGAAAGAACCTCATTTTGTGTTTTTCATCTACCGATGATTGTTTTTGCTAGGTGTGATTCACATTTGAACTTGTGTTGTTTTAGAATTTTTGGCATGACTTTTGTACTTTGCTTTTGTTTCGTGATTATGTTGTCGTCGTAGTTTAGTGGTAAGTATTTACTTTTTGTGTGTACCGTTTTCATTTTAACCATACATTCGTTTCCGTTTTTCAAAACCTGTTGATTCATCGTTCTTTGGATGTTGCTTGTGCATTTTCACGTTTGTTTGATTCTTGTTTGTGGACAAACAATTAGGTAAGTTGGGGAGAGTTTGATAAGTGCAAATTGTATCTATTTTTGTATATAAGTTTTGTTGCACTTATCATTACTTTGTGTTAAAATTGGTTGAATAAACCCCACTTTGTGTGTAAATACGTTTACTTTACGTTTTCGGTGTATAGTGCGTTACCGTGTAAATATCATTGAGTTTAATTGATTTTATCTCATTTTTGTAGGTATTCCAGCAATGGGATTTTTCCATTGTTGTATAGAGCATTGAATAAGCTTTCCAACGCTTCAAACCGTGCGTCAATCGGAGTTACGGTTCAAGAGTTATGATCAAAACAAGTTCTGGTTTTCTGTCATGTTCGCTGGGCGAACCCCCTTAGCGAGCACTCGCTAGCTTGTTCGCTAGGCGAACCGGGGCGAACAAAAAGTTCCAGAATCGTGAAAAAACTCAACTTTAAGGAGGTTTACGTTCGCCTAGCGAACGGGGACTCGCTAGGCGAACCTGGAAAGTCATATTTGCCTATTTTAGGCATTTTTCATCATTTTTTAGGTTATGTTTTCGGGGGAACTTTCTCCCAACTTCATCAAACTTCATTTTTTCAGTAGATTAGCTTAGAAAACATCATGGAAGCTTGCATGTGGATGATCCGAGGTGGATTTCTCATCGATCGGCGCCGACAAACCGCGAGATGTTTGGTTCATTTCTGATTTTCTTCATGTCTTTCTTCTTTGTTGGGTTGTGTATATGTATTTGCTATGAACTCATGTATATTTGTCGCCCATGGCGTTGTATAAAACTTGCTTTACAAATATTTATTGGTAATTGTCTCTGATTTTTGCTTTATGCGCGGGATTTGAGTTGCGTTAGACATAACCTTCGCGAACTTCGATTAGGGATGATTGTCTGTTAGTTTCTGGATTCTAGAGATAGATTTAGGGCTAACAATCTTCAATAGGCGTCGAATCTTAATGCATCCGTGCCTTGAGCTAGCGTACGAAAGTATCGGCAATCGTAACACGGTTGTTCTCTCAACTTTGCGTTAGACATAACCTGTGTTGTGAGCGATGCTGGGTGATATTGATGAGTATTGTAGGTGGAGTATAACTGGTCGGTAAGTTTAAGTTTGTGAGGAGTGATTTGTATGCATTGTCGGACGAGTTTTTCTCCCTGAAGAATGACTTCTTTTTGTTTTAATGTTTACTTTTATGTTTTCTTGTTTGAAACTATTTTAATCCAAACTCATAAACGCGAGAGACTGTCGAACGGCATTCTTTCCCTCGAACCGATCTCTGTGGACACGACATAAATCCCGGAGGGAATTCTTCCGAAAATAAATATTTTTGCTGCTTGCCCTATTCTGCACTCAACAAAATGGCGTCGTTGCCGGGGATTGGTTTTTATATTGAATCGCATTGCGATAGTTTCTTTGTTTTTGAGTTTTGTAGATATCGTACATGTTGTATATTTTCACTTGTTTATATTGATACTTGTACATTTTGACGTTTGTTCAAGTGTTTGGTTAGGACGCTTGCTTTTGGTTGCGCGGTGAGACATCACCATGGCATGAATGAAGGAAGTTTCTAATTAAGCACCGTAAAGGCGTCGAGCTTACGACGTAAAACAAGCATGTTTTATAGTTTTTCTTTTCGAATGTTTTTGGTTGTTATTTGCTCACAGATTTTGATTGACTTACTTGAGGATGCTGTTGTGATTTTCCAAGTTGGTTCGTTTCAACTTGCGGATGTATGGTAATGATTTTGTTAAGTTTTGTACACGTCTGAGGTATGTATTTATCGCTTTCTATACTTTAGCATATTCATGATACTTAGGCATTTTACAAACTTCCATGTCATCCATTCTTTTGTATACTTGTTCTTATTGTGAATCACTTTTGTTCCCACTTTTTTGTGAGGTGGCTTTCCATTGTTCATATATGCGCGGAGAACCAACATTCTTGTTATAACTGGATTTTAGTATGTTGAATCTTTTATTTGTGTTGATTATATGAATGCATGAAAAGGATCAAGGCAATTGTTTCATTTTGAGCACAACTACCTTAGTCAAATAGTCAATTCACCTTGTGAGTGCGTGAGAATTCGTAACCCCTTTGAGCTTTTTGATCCATGTTTTTATTTGAACTTAATGCTTGTCTATGAGTATTTAGTTCACTTATTTTTGAATGGATTTTGTTTTTTCTTGGACCTCAACTATGTGTTGTTGTATGGATTTTTTCCTTGCTTTAGAAAGTAGGGAGTATTCACATGATGGTGCGGTTGAATTCAAGTTGGGGAAAGGATGATTGTGTACTCATTGGTTGGATTCTATGCGGATTGAAAAAGAAAAGAAAAAAGAGAAAAATATGACAAAGAAAAGAAAAGAAAAAAAGTGAAAAAGAAAGAAAAAAGAAAAATCCTTGAAAAAGGAAACAAAAAGAGTTGCAATAATTATGCTAAATAAGTATTGTGTGTTGTGTAGCACTTGGGATTTTGGAAGAAGTTGGTTGAAATTTTGTGTGTGAATCTTTGTGAGTTTTCACTCCCTTAGGTTTAGGCAAGTTTTTGTTTCAATTACCTTTAGAAATTGCCCCTTGTTTGTTTACCCGACCACCCTACAACCTTGAAAAGCCCTTGTGATTCTTGCCTTTGTATTTTCAATGTGAATTTGTGGATGTATGCATAATTTAGTCTTTTGTTTGCAAGATTGTTGTGTGAATGAAAGAACCTCATTTTGTGTTTTTCATCTACCGATGATTGTTTTTGCTAGGTGTGATTCACATTTGAACTTGTGTTGTTTTAGAATTTTTGGCATGACTTTTGTACTTTGCTTTTGTTTCGTGATTATGTTGTCGTCGTAGTTTAGTGGTAAGTATTTACTTTTTGTGTGTACCGTTTTCATTTTAACCATACATTCGTTTCCGTTTTTCAAAACCTGTTGATTCATCGTTCTTTGGATGTTGCTTGTGCATTTTCACGTTTGTTTGATTCTTGTTTGTGGACAAACAATTAGGTAAGTTGGGGAGAGTTTGATAAGTGCAAATTGTATCTATTTTTGTATATAAGTTTTGTTGCACTTATCATTACTTTGTGTTAAAATTGGTTGAATAAACCCCACTTTGTGTGTAAATACGTTTACTTTACGTTTTCGGTGTATAGTGCGTTACCGTGTAAATATCATTGAGTTTAATTGATTTTATCTCATTTTTGTAGGTATTCCAGCAATGGGATTTTTCCATTGTTGTATAGAGCATTGAATAAGCTTTCCAACGCTTCAAACCGTGCGTCAATCGGAGTTACGGTTCAAGAGTTATGATCAAAACAAGTTCTGGTTTTCTGTCATGTTCGCTGGGCGAACCCCCTTAGCGAGCACTCGCTAGCTTGTTCGCTAGGCGAACCGGGGCGAACAAAAAGTTCCAGAATCGTGAAAAAACTCAACTTTAAGGAGGTTTACGTTCACCTAGCGAACGGGGACTCGCTAGGCGAACCTGGAAAGTCATATTTGCCTATTTTAGGCATTTTTCATCATTTTTTAGGTTATGTTTTTGGGGGAACTTTCTCCCAACTTCATCAAACTTCATTTTTTCAGTAGATTAGCTTAGAAAACATCATGGAAGCTTGCATGTGGATGGTCCGAGGTGGATTTCTCATCGATCGGCGCCGACAAACCGCGAGATGTTTGGTTCATTTCTGATTTTCTTCATGTCTTTCTTCTTTGTTGGGTTGTGTATATGTATTTGCTATGAACTCATGTATATTTGTCGCCCATGGCGTTGTATAAAACTTGCTTTACAAATATTTATTGGTAATTGTCTCTGATTTTTGCTTTATGCGCGGGATTTGAGTTGCGTTAGACATAACCTTCGCGAACTTCGATTAGGGATGATTGTCTGTTAGTTTCTGGATTCTAGAGATAGATTTAGGGCTAACAATCTTCAATAGGCGTCGAATCTTAATGCATCCGTGCCTTGAGCTAGCGTACGAAAGTATCGGCAATCGTAACACGGTTGTTCTCTCAACTTTGCGTTAGACATAACCTGTGTTGTGAGCGATGCTGGGTGATATTGATGAGTATTGTAGGTGGAGTATAACTGGTCGGTAAGTTTAAGTTTGTGAGGAGTGATTTGTATGCATTGTCGGACGAGTTTTTCTCCCTGAAGAATGACTTCTTTTTGTTTTAATGTTTACTTTTATGTTTTCTTGTTTGAAACTATTTTAATCCAAACTCATAAACGCGAGAGACTGTCGAACGGCATTCTTTCCCTCGAACCGATCTCTGTGGACACGACATAAATCCCGGAGGGAATTCTTCCGAAAATAAATATTTTTGCTGCTTGCCCTATTCTGCACTCAACAAAATGGCGTCGTTGCCGGGGATTGGTTTTTATATTGAATCGCATTGCGATAGTTTCTTTGTTTTTGAGTTTTGTAGATATCGTACATGTTGTATATTTTCACTTGTTTATATTGATACTTGTACATTTTGACGTTTGTTCAAGTGTTTGGTTAGGACGCTTGCTTTTGGTTGCGCGGTGAGACATCACCATGGCATGAATGAAGGAAGTTTCTAATTAAGCACCGTAAAGGCGTCGAGCTTACGACGTAAAACAAGCATGTTTTATAGTTTTTCTTTTCGAATGTTTTTGGTTGTTATTTGCTCACAGATTTTGATTGACTTACTTGAGGATGCTGTTGTGATTTTCCAAGTTGGTTCGTTTCAACTTGCGGATGTATGGTAATGATTTTGTTAAGTTTTGTACACGTCTGAGGTATGTATTTATCGCTTTCTATACTTTAGCATATTCATGATACTTAGGCATTTTACAAACTTCCATGTCATCCATTCTTTTGTATACTTGTTCTTATTGTGAATCACTTTAGTTCCCACCTTTTTGTGAGGTGGCTTTCCATTGTTCATATATGCGCGGAGAACCAACATTCTTGTTATAACTGGATTTTAGTATGTTGAATCTTTTATTTGTGTTGATTATATGAATGCATGAAAAGGATCAAGGCAATTGTTTCATTTTGAGCACAACTACCTTAGTCAAATAGTCAATTCACCTTGTGAGTGCGTGAGAATTCGTAACCCCTTTGAGCTTTTTGATCCATGTTTTTATTTGAACTTAATGCTTGTCTATGAGTATTTAGTTCACTTATTTTTGAATGGATTTTGTTTTTTCTTGGACCTCAACTATGTGTTGTTGTATGGATTTTTTCCTTGCTTTAGAAAGTAGGGAGTATTCACATGATGGTGCGGTTGAATTCAAGTTGGGGAAAGGATGATTGTGTACTCATTGGTTGGATTCTATGCGGATTGAAAAAGAAAAGAAAAAAGAGAAAAATATGACAAAGAAAAGAAAAGAAAAAAAGTGAAAAAGAAAGAAAAAAGAAAAATCCTTGAAAAAGGAAACAAAAAGAGTTGCAATAATTGTGCTAAATAAGTATTGTGTGTTGTGTAGCACTTGGGATTTTGGAAGAAGTTGGTTGAAATTTTGTGTGTGAATCTTTGTGAGTTTTCACTCCCTTAGGTTTAGGCAAGTTTTTGTTTCAATTACCTTTAGAAATTGCCCCTTGTTTGTTTACCCGACCACCCTACAACCTTGAAAAGCCCTTGTGATTCTTGCCTTTGTATTTTCAATGTGAATTTGTGGATGTATGCATAATTTAGTCTTTTGTTTGCAAGATTGTTGTGTGAATGAAAGAACCTCATTTTGTGTTTTTCATCTACCGATGATTGTTTTTGCTAGGTGTGATTCACATTTGAACTTGTGTTGTTTTAGAATTTTTGGCATGACTTTTGTACTTTGCTTTTGTTTCGTGATTATGTTGTCGTCGTAGTTTAGTGGTAAGTATTTACTTTTTGTGTGTACCGTTTTCATTTTAACCATACATTCGTTTCCGTTTTTCAAAACCTGTTGATTCATCGTTCTTTGGATGTTGCTTGTGCATTTTCACGTTTGTTTGATTCTTGTTTGTGGACAAACAATTAGGTAAGTTGGGGAGAGTTTGATAAGTGCAAATTGTATCTATTTTTGTATATAAGTTTTGTTGCACTTATCATTACTTTGTGTTAAAATTGGTTGAATAAACCCCACTTTGTGTGTAAATACGTTTACTTTACGTTTTCGGTGTATAGTGCGTTACCGTGTAAATATCATTGAGTTTAATTGATTTTATCTCATTTTTGTAGGTATTCCAGCAATGGGATTTTTCCATTGTTGTATAGAGCATTGAATAAGCTTTCCAACGCTTCAAACCGTGCGTCAATCGGAGTTACGGTTCAAGAGTTATGATCAAAACAAGTTCTGGTTTTCTGTCATGTTCGCTGGGCGAACCCCCTTAGCGAGCACTCGCTAGCTTGTTCGCTAGGCGAACCGGGGCGAACAAAAAGTTCCAGAATCGTGAAAAAACTCAACTTTAAGGAGGTTTACGTTCGCCTAGCGAACGGGGACTCGCTAGGCGAACCTGGAAAGTCATATTTGCCTATTTTAGGCATTTTTCATCATTTTTTAGGTTATGTTTTTGGGGGGAACTTTCTCCCAACTTCATCAAACTTCATTTTTTCAGTAGATTAGCTTAGAAAACATCATGGAAGCTTGCATGTGGATGATCCGAGGTGGATTTCTCATCGATCGGCGCCGACAAACCGCGAGATGTTTGGTTCATTTCTGATTTTCTTCATGTCTTTCTTCTTTGTTGGGTTGTGTATATGTATTTGCTATGAACTCATGTATATTTGTCGCCCATGGCGTTGTATAAAACTTGCTTTACAAATATTTATTGGTAATTGTCTCTGATTTTTGCTTTATGCGCGGGATTTGAGTTGCGTTAGACATAACCTTCGCGAACTTCGATTAGGGATGATTGTCTGTTAGTTTCTGGATTCTAGAGATAGATTTAGGGCTAACAATCTTCAATAGGCGTCGAATCTTAATGCATCCGTGCCTTGAGCTAGCGTACGAAAGTATCGGCAATCGTAACACGGTTGTTCTCTCAACTTTGCGTTAGACATAACCTGTGTTGTGAGCGATGCTGGGTGATATTGATGAGTATTGTAGGTGGAGTATAACTGGTCGGTAAGTTTAAGTTTGTGAGGAGTGATTTGTATGCATTGTCGGACGAGTTTTTCTCCCTGAAGAATGACTTCTTTTTGTTTTAATGTTTACTTTTATGTTTTCTTGTTTGAAACTATTTTAATCCAAACTCATAAACGCGAGAGACTGTCGAACGGCATTCTTTCCCTCGAACCGATCTCTGTGGACACGACATAAATCCCGGAGGGAATTCTTCCGAAAATAAATATTTTTGCTGCTTGCCCTATTCTGCACTCAACAAAATGGCGTCGTTGCCGGGGATTGGTTTTTATATTGAATCGCATTGCGATAGTTTCTTTGTTTTTGAGTTTTGTAGATATCGTACATGTTGTATATTTTCACTTGTTTATATTGATACTTGTACATTTTGACGTTTGTTCAAGTGTTTGGTTAGGACGCTTGCTTTTGGTTGCGCGGTGAGACATCACCATGGCATGAATGAAGGAAGTTTCTAATTAAGCACCGTAAAGGCGTCGAGCTTACGACGTAAAACAAGCATGTTTTATAGTTTTTCTTTTCGAATGTTTTTGGTTGTTATTTGCTCACAGATTTTGATTGACTTACTTGAGGATGCTGTTGTGATTTTCCAAGTTGGTTCGTTTCAACTTGCGGATGTATGGTAATGATTTTGTTAAGTTTTGTACACGTCTGAGGTATGTATTTATCGCTTTCTATACTTTAGCATATTCATGATACTTAGGCATTTTACAAACTTCCATGTCATCCATTCTTTTGTATACTTGTTCTTATTGTGAATCACTTTAGTTCCCACCTTTTTGTGAGGTGGCTTTCCATTGTTCATATATGCGCGGAGAACCAACATTCTTGTTATAACTGGATTTTAGTATGTTGAATCTTTTATTTGTGTTGATTATATGAATGCATGAAAAGGATCAAGGCAATTGTTTCATTTTGAGCACAACTACCTTAGTCAAATAGTCAATTCACCTTGTGAGTGCGTGAGAATTCGTAACCCCTTTGAGCTTTTTGATCCATGTTTTTATTTGAACTTAATGCTTGTCTATGAGTATTTAGTTCACTTATTTTTGAATGGATTTTGTTTTTTCTTGGACCTCAACTATGTGTTGTTGTATGGATTTTTTCCTTGCTTTAGAAAGTAGGGAGTATTCACATGATGGTGCGGTTGAATTCAAGTTGGGGAAAGGATGATTGTGTACTCATTGGTTGGATTCTATGCGGATTGAAAAAGAAAAGAAAAAAGAGAAAAATATGACAAAGAAAAGAAAAGAAAAAAAGTGAAAAAGAAAGAAAAAAGAAAAATCCTTGAAAAAGGAAACAAAAAGAGTTGCAATAATTGTGCTAAATAAGTATTGTGTGTTGTGTAGCACTTGGGATTTTGGAAGAAGTTGGTTGAAATTTTGTGTGTGAATCTTTGTGAGTTTTCACTCCCTTAGGTTTAGGCAAGTTTTTGTTTCAATTACCTTTAGAAATTGCCCCTTGTTTGTTTACCCGACCACCCTACAACCTTGAAAAGCCCTTGTGATTCTTGCCTTTGTATTTTCAATGTGAATTTGTGGATGTATGCATAATTTAGTCTTTTGTTTGCAAGATTGTTGTGTGAATGAAAGAACCTCATTTTGTGTTTTTCATCTACCGATGATTGTTTTTGCTAGGTGTGATTCACATTTGAACTTGTGTTGTTTTAGAATTTTTGGCATGACTTTTGTACTTTGCTTTTGTTTCGTGATTATGTTGTCGTCGTAGTTTAGTGGTAAGTATTTACTTTTTGTGTGTACCGTTTTCATTTTAACCATACATTCGTTTCCGTTTTTCAAAACCTGTTGATTCATCGTTCTTTGGATGTTGCTTGTGCATTTTCACGTTTGTTTGATTCTTGTTTGTGGACAAACAATTAGGTAAGTTGGGGAGAGTTTGATAAGTGCAAATTGTATCTATTTTTGTATATAAGTTTTGTTGCACTTATCATTACTTTGTGTTAAAATTGGTTGAATAAACCCCACTTTGTGTGTAAATACGTTTACTTTACGTTTTCGGTGTATAGTGCGTTACCGTGTAAATATCATTGAGTTTAATTGATTTTATCTCATTTTTGTAGGTATTCCAGCAATGGGATTTTTCCATTGTTGTATAGAGCATTGAATAAGCTTTCCAACGCTTCAAACCGTGCGTCAATCGGAGTTACGGTTCAAGAGTTATGATCAAAACAAGTTCTGGTTTTCTGTCATGTTCGCTGGGCGAACCCCCTTAGCGAGCACTCGCTAGCTTGTTCGCTAGGCGAACCGGGGCGAACAAAAAGTTCCAGAATCGTGAAAAAACTCAACTTTAAGGAGGTTTACGTTCGCCTAGCGAACGGGGACTCGCTAGGCGAACCTGGAAAGTCATATTTGCCTATTTTAGGCATTTTTCATCATTTTTTAGGTTATGTTTTTGGGGGAACTTTCTCCCAACTTCATCAAACTTCATTTTTTCAGTAGATTAGCTTAGAAAACATCATGGAAGCTTGCATGTGGATGATCCGAGGTGGATTTCTCATCGATCGGCGCCGACAAACCGCGAGATGTTTGGTTCATTTCTGATTTTCTTCATGTCTTTCTTCTTTGTTGGGTTGTGTATATGTATTTGCTATGAACTCATGTATATTTGTCGCCCATGGCGTTGTATAAAACTTGCTTTACAAATATTTATTGGTAATTGTCTCTGATTTTTGCTTTATGCGCGGGATTTGAGTTGCGTTAGACATAACCTTCGCGAACTTCGATTAGGGATGATTGTCTGTTAGTTTCTGGATTCTAGAGATAGATTTAGGGCTAACAATCTTCAATAGGCGTCGAATCTTAATGCATCCGTGCCTTGAGCTAGCGTACGAAAGTATCGGCAATCGTAACACGGTTGTTCTCTCAAATTTGCGTTAGACATAACCTGTGTTGTGAGCGATGCTGGGTGATATTGATGAGTATTGTAGGTGGAGTATAACTGGTCGGTAAGTTTAAGTTTGTGAGGAGTGATTTGTATGCATTGTCGGACGAGTTTTTCTCCCTGAAGAATGACTTCTTTTTGTTTTAATGTTTACTTTTATGTTTTCTTGTTTGAAACTATTTTAATCCAAACTCATAAACGCGAGAGACTGTCGAACGGCATTCTTTCCCACGAACCGATCTCTGTGGACACGACATAAATCCCGGAGGGAATTCTTCCGAAAATAAATATTTTTGCTGCTTGCCTTATTCTGCACTCAACAAAATGGCGTCGTTGCCGGGGATTGGTTTTTATATTGAATCGCATTGCGATAGTTTCTTTGTTTTTGAGTTTTGTAGATATCGTACATGTTGTATATTTTCACTTGTTTATATTGATACTTGTACATTTTGACGTTTGTTCAAGTGTTTGGTTAGGACGCTTGCTTTTGGTTGCGCGGTGAGACATCACCATGGCATGAATGAAGGAAGTTTCTAATTAAGCACCGTAAAGGCGTCGAGCTTACGACGTAAAACAAGCATGTTTTATAGTTTTTCTTTTCGAATGTTTTTGGTTGTTATTTGCTCACAGATTTTGATTGACTTACTTGAGGATGCTGTTGTGATTTTCCAAGTTGGTTCGTTTCAACTTGCGGATGTATGGTAATGATTTTGTTAAGTTTTGTACACGTCTGAGGTATGTATTTATCGCTTTCTATACTTTAGCATATTCATGATACTTAGGCATTTTACAAACTTCCATGTCATCCATTCTTTTGTATACTTGTTCTTATTGTGAATCACTTTAGTTCCCACCTTTTTGTGAGGTGGCTTTCCATTGTTCATATATGCGCGGAGAACCAACATTCTTGTTATAACTGGATTTTAGTATGTTGAATCTTTTATTTGTGTTGATTATATGAATGCATGAAAAGGATCAAGGCAATTGTTTCATTTTGAGCACAACTACCTTAGTCAAATAGTCAATTCACCTTGTGAGTGCGTGAGAATTCGTAACCCCTTTGAGCTTTTTGATCCATGTTTTTATTTGAACTTAATGCTTGTCTATGAGTATTTAGTTCACTTATTTTTGAATGGATTTTGTTTTTTCTTGGACCTCAACTATGTGTTGTTGTATGGATTTTTTCCTTGCTTTAGAAAGTAGGGAGTATTCACATGATGGTGCGGTTGAATTCAAGTTGGGGAAAGGATGATTGTGTACTCATTGGTTGGATTCTATGCGGATTGAAAAAGAAAAGAAAAAAGAGAAAAATATGACAAAGAAAAGAAAAGAAAAAAAGTGAAAAAGAAAGAAAAAAGAAAAATCCTTGAAAAAGGAAACAAAAAGAGTTGCAATAATTGTGCTAAATAAGTATTGTGTGTTGTGTAGCACTTGGGATTTTGGAAGAAGTTGGTTGAAATTTTGTGTGTGAATCTTTGTGAGTTTTCACTCCCTTAGGTTTAGGCAAGTTTTTGTTTCAATTACCTTTAGAAATTGCCCCCCCCTTGTTTGTTTACCCCGACCACCCTACAACCTTGAAAAGCCCTTGTGATTCTTGCCTTTGTATTTTCAATGTGAATTTGTGGATGTATGCATAATTTAGTCTTTTGTTTGCAAGATTGTTGTGTGAATGAAAGAACCTCATTTTGTGTTTTTCATCTACCGATGATTGTTTTTGCTAGGTGTGATTCACATTTGAACTTGTGTTGTTTTAGAATTTTTGGCATGACTTTTGTACTTTGCTTTTGTTTCGTGATTATGTTGTCGTCGTAGTTTAGTGGTAAGTATTTACTTTTTGTGTGTACCGTTTTCATTTTAACCATACATTCGTTTCCGTTTTTCAAAACCTGTTGATTCATCGTTCTTTGGATGTTGCTTGTGCATTTTCACGTTTGTTTGATTCTTGTTTGTGGACAAACAATTAGGTAAGTTGGGGAGAGTTTGATAAGTGCAAATTGTATCTATTTTTGTATATAAGTTTTGTTGCACTTATCATTACTTTGTGTTAAAATTGGTTGAATAAACCCCACTTTGTGTGTAAATACGTTTACTTTACGTTTTCGGTGTATAGTGCGTTACCGTGTAAATATCATTGAGTTTAATTGATTTTATCTCATTTTTGTAGGTATTCCAGCAATGGGATTTTTCCATTGTTGTATAGAGCATTGAATAAGCTTTCCAACGCTTCAAACCGTGCGTCAATCGGAGTTACGGTTCAAGAGTTATGATCAAAACAAGTTCTGGTTTTCTGTCATAGTTCGCTGGGGCGAACCCCCTTAGCGAGCACTCGCTAGCTTGTTCGCTAGGCGAACCGGGGCGAACAAAAAGTTCCAGAATCGTGAAAAAACTCAACTTTAAGGAGGTTTACGTTCGCCTAGCGAACGGGGACTCGCTAGGCGAACCTGGAAAGTCATATTTGCCTATTTTAGGCATTTTTCATCATTTTTTTAGGTTATGTTTTTGGGGGAACTTTCTCCCAACTTCATCAAACTCATTTTTTCAGTAGATTAGCTTAGAAAACATCATGGAAGCTTGCATGTGGATGATCGAGGTGGATTTCTCATCGATCGGCGCCGACAAACCGCGAGATGTTTGGTTCATTTCTGATTTTCTTCATGTCTTTCTTCTTTGTTGGGTTGTGTATATGTATTTGCTATGAACTCATGTATATTTGTCGCCCATGGCGTTGTATAAAACTTGCTTTACAAATATTTATTGGTAATTGTCTCTGATTTTTGCTTTATGCGCGGGATTTGAGTTGCGTTAGACATAACCTTCGCGAACTTCGATTAGGGATGATTGTCTGTTAGTTTCTGGATTCTAGAGATAGATTTAGGGCTAACAATCTTCAATAGGCGTCGAATCTTAATGCATCCGTGCCTTGAGCTAGCGTACGAAAGTATCGGCAATCGTAACACGGTTGTTCTCTCAAATTTGCGTTAGACATAACCTGTGTTGTGAGCGATGCTGGGTGATATTGATGAGTATTGTAGGTGGAGTATAACTGGTTCGGTAAGTTTAAGTTGTGAGGAGTGATTTGTATGCATTGTCGGACGAGTTTTTCTCCCTGAAGAATGACTTCTTTTGTTTTAATGTTTACTTTTATGTTTTCTTGTTTGAAACTATTTTAATCCAAACTCATAAACGCGAGAGACTGTCGAACGGCATTCTTTCCCACGAACCGATCTCTGTGGACACGACATAAATCCCGGAGGGAATTCTTCCGAAAATAAATATTTTTGCTGCTTGCCTTATTCTGCACTCAACAAAATGGCGTCGTTGCCGGGGATTGGTTTTTATATTGAATCGCATTGCGATAGTTTCTTTGTTTTTGAGTTTTGTAGATATCGTACATGTTGTATATTTTCACTTGTTTATATTGATACTTGTACATTTTGACGTTTGTTCAAGTGTTTGGTTAGGACGCTTGCTTTTGGTTGCGCGGTGAGACATCACCATGGCATGAATGAAGGAAGTTTCTAATTAAGCACCGTAAAGGCGTCGAGCTTACGACGTAAAACAAGCATGTTTTATAGTTTTTCTTTTCGAATGTTTTTGGTTG